>UXGD01004786.1:0-16088 GCA_900474315.1 Torymus auratus
ATAAATCAATATGTGCGCATGTTTTATGTGATTAAGAATATCATTAATATACACGCAAAAGAGAAGAGGTCCGAGGTATGAACCTTGTATTATTAATTTTTAAGAGCAATGACTGTGATATTGTACAAAAGAGAAAAAGACTGAGAAGCGCAAATTGTCTGTGATTGTATTTTTTTTAAAGATTGTATTTATTTTTAAAGAACGAATTATTGTCAATCGTCTGTTTTACTTTCTCTAAATGATGAAGTTTGGCCAACTTCCCCGCACAATCGGCAAGGTAAAATTACATTGCTACCGCGCACCAGTCCGAAGACCTCGCTAAATCATTCAATCGGTAGTAGCGACGGGCGATTTATATGCTAAAGGAGATTTTTTATTCTGATTTGTCCAACTGATTTTTTCACAATTTCTGTAACCGTGGTTTGACATTGTTTGCTTAAATGGCTAGTAAATATCAAAGGAATTTATATTATTTAAAGGACACAACATATTATATCTTCGTTATCATTCTGCATGTTATCATCATGTGTAGTCTTTTAATGCAACAATTACCCATTCAATGACCTACACTAACCAAATCCCAAACTACATCCACAACAAAGAACACCATCTGAACCCATCCAGCACAAAGCCGGCCTCTGCCAAAACTCTTGCGCACCCCATTCAGCCTTGCAAAAATCTCTCGCGTCTCACACACACTCACCCATGCAGACACACCATCCCTTCTATTCCCCGAACGGATTCCTAACCTCCGCAGTTCTCTCTCAGCAGGTATATAACCCGCTCCGCGCGCGCCATTCACCGCTTCCTCTCACTCTCCTAAATATGCATGCATACGCGTGGCAGCGGCCGCGAGAGAGCCTCGAGGAGAAGCAGAAGAAGAAGAAGAAGAAGAAGAAGAACTATACCGGGAGCGAACGCGCGGCAGCTGCCGCTGGATGTCAATGACATTGCACTGCTGCACTGCACTGCAGCGGCACAGTACCAGTTCAGAACGCGAACGTCGCGCGAGTAGAGAATCTCTCCCCGGCCGTGAAACCGCGCGCGCGAGCGGCGCCTCTGTGTGTACGTACGCATGTATGTATATGCACACGCGACGACGATTATAGCACGCACTCTCTCTAGCCCCCATCGTCGTAAGAAGAGCATCGAGGACATGTCTTAGTATGTGTGTGGAAGCGAACCGGCGGTCTAATCTTCCAGCGCTTGCGAGCGAAAAGGCGGATCGCGTGCTGACAATCGATCCCCGCAATCTTTCGTTCGGTCCTCTTTCTTCTTTTTTCCTTTCTTCCTCGTGATTCTCCGTCTTTTCTTTCTTCCTTCCTTCTTCGCCCTCCTCCCTCCTCCTCTTCTTCTTCTTCGGACGACAACGACGAGATTTTCGCCCGGGCGGCTTGCTCATTCGTATGTGGGTGCGCGCGCTCGTGTGGATTTGTATCTCTTTCGTGCGAGAGAGATAGAGGGAGAGATCGCGCGTAATGATACGATAGGATAATTATACTCACAGGGGAGGAGTCGAGGTGTGCGCGAGAGCGGCGAGTAATAAAAGGTCCTAAATAAGATAGCCCGCGAGCTTGGGAAGAGAGCCGCGAGGTTGTACCGTTAGAGATATAGAATGAATTTTCCCTATGCGGATAGTGTAATGCGTCGTATATACATATATACACAGGCACCGAATCGATCATCAAAAAGCAGTGCGTCCTATTGTCTCGCGATGCGTCTCTTGTGGAGGAAAAAAGGCCGACAATTAACCGCGATTTCGCTGTACGGTCGTTGTATACACGAGATAAAACAAATAAAAACACGCGTCGTCATGGTCGTATAGGAGACATAAAAAGCTCTGTCTTTCTCCGCGCCTTATATTTGCGGTACGGGTAGCCGACTTTCCCTGGAGCACCGCTCGCGGCAGTGTCTAGCTTTTTATTTTCGTAATAAGCCAGCCATATGCCAAATTGACCGCAACTTCCGCAACCACACGCATGTGCCTATGTGTGCTCGTGTTTGATGTCGGGCCATCCTTGTGATGTGCTTTGCTGTGCTGCATTTGTGCGGCCGACTGAACGACTGAACGACCGACCGGCGGGCCGGCCTACGTTATTATACTTATACGGCGAAAAGTGGGAGAGAGACGCGGGGCTGGAGTGAGGTCAATGGTATATTGGCGTTTTATTATTAACGAGTCCCATCCTGTTTTCATTGAGGTGATGTGCGTGTATATTATATGAATGAGTGATGAAATATTCGATTTCCACCGCTTTGGTTTTTTACGATACGATTCCGGGTATAAATTAATATTGAATTTTTGTACTGAAAAAGATATTTTCATGAAACAATTTCACAGTTCGACGACTTTAAACAATAATTAATTGAGAGCCTATGTATTTTAATCGCTGCATCTCAGCGCTATAATAGTTATAGCCATAGTAACAATAACGATGTTCGAAACACAATTGTACCTACAGACCAGATATATTTGTCCACACTTATCCACTGCCCAACTTGCAGTATTACGGTACAACCAAACGTAATCCCTACATGTTCCGGTCCACCTTACATATACTGCCCCCCGCACGCGAAAGAGAGCTTAGACGACGCGACTACTTCTATTCGCGTGATGATCGGCCGTTTGCATAATTTTATGGACTAAATAAACATCACCTCTTCTCTCCCCAGGTGCATTACCGGCAGCACCTTCCATACTCCGTGTATCACCCACTCCCCACCGCTTCATTAACCGTTTCGGCATAAAATGTATGCCAATCTCCCTCTCTCATGCTGTCGAACTCTTTGTTGCCCACATTTGCATATAATTACGCGGCGCGACGACCTTGGCGCATGAGTATATATACATATGCACGCGAGAATGGCACATTATATATACGCGCGCACGATTGTGCGCTTAATGGCCGTTGAGATTAGAGCATCTCGGTTTCCTCGCGAGCGCGCGCGCGTTTTCTGAAAGGTGTATTATAACGTGAAGAGAAGGAAAAACGAGAGAAAGAGATACTATACGTGCGCGTATATATATGCGAGAGAAGGCAATAAGTAATAGCCAAGCCGCGCCACGCGGCAGGCTATTTTTCGCCGAGAACTATGCCTTTGTAATGGATTGCACAAACCTGCTCTCTCTCACTCTCTTGAGAGAGAGACTATTGTCGTGGATAATGCGGCGAGGCCGCGTCACCGAGCTCGGTCTTATAACAATTCATGCGCTTTTACGGCTTTAAATTTAGCGGTAAGCGAGGGATAGAGAGAGAGAGAGAGAGCGTGCATAGTGTGGTTTTATCGACTATTAATGCCGGCGTGATTTTACGCTCTCGAACGTGTCATGATTGCCGGTACGTTTTTCAAAATTGGTACTTTCAGGGAGCGTTTATTGGTTTGCGAATGCTGCTATGCGAATGTTATAATACTGTTTGCGTCTGTGGTCGGCAGAGTTGTAAATTTTGGGGTTGTGTGTGTGTTTTCCGTGCGGTTAGGTTGGCTATTTAGTTGAGTGTGCAGCGATAAATAGAGGAATATTGCATTTGCATGGTGTATAGTCTGGGCAGGTCTTGTGTTCTATTAAAAAAAGAAACTAACAGTCTATTTACTTTTGAAAATTATTACTCTCTTGATGCTTTGTAATCACTGCTTGCTGTCAAAGAGGGCTTTGAGAAAGCTTTTTGAGTTGAGACGTTAGCAAAAGAAAAGGGAAAGCTCATCAGCATCTATTATGTATTATTGGGTTTTAAAGATTCGTCGTTGTGGAAAGGACTTCTTTCTTAGTTGAAGTAGCTCACTGCTATTACCAAGCTAAATGACCACTGCGTTAAGTGTGCATTTTGTCCATGCTTTATACTTTGAATATTAATGTTGCTTTTAACATTACATTGATATCATTGAATAAATTATATATCTCAATTTTGTAGTATATTTTTTATTACAAACTAACATAAGTATATCAATCAGTTTGTAGTGTAAATAAATCATTCAAGAAATCTATCTTACTCAAAAAATCAATCGTTGTCTACAACCGAACGTTTATTAGCGTGAGTGGTGAGTGTGAGATTAGTATCTTATAGGTAATTTTTAATTTCTAGTTATAAGTCTTATTTTGTACGACCTGGCTATGTCAGCGATCTTTTAAATTTGTCACGGCAATAGTCACTCTCGTGTATTTTATTTTCTAGTCATCTGTGATATCACTAATTCCAGTCTTTGACTTACTTTTCAGTATTATTAGCTATTAAGAATTTGATTGTGATATTATATATTTCAAAATAGACTTAAAGCATCTAGTTGACTATGCCAAACTTGTATTGTATTTTATAGATTTTATTTTATTGTATTATATGCACAATTCGTTTAGTATTTATACTTATACACGATTTATTCACGAATGTTTTTATATACCGTTTGTAAATGTTATTTATTTACAATAAATGACTATTCTATTCTACTCAAAACCGCAGCTTTGAACTAACCAAGTCACGTACACACATAACTGTCTCGCACACAATCGATCAATTAAACTCTCATTATCACCCCCAACAATCACTTCAACCCTTTCCTCTCGCCCACCCATTCTTCACCCTTTTCATCACAAATGTCCGCCTTCCCTACACATATATATCCCCGTCGTCAACAACGTCACCCTCTCTTACCACCGCGTCACACAAAAAAGCCCTACACACCGCAGTGCACCACCGCGCTATAGCGGTGTATACACTGCAGCCACTCTTTCTCTCTCTCTCATTCTCCGGCAGGTATATATACACATATAACCCACGACGCGAGAGCTACCTACATTATTCCCACGAGCGGCACACATATAGGTACGCTGCACAACGCAACGTCGTTGGGCGCAATCGGCCGTGCAGCAGCAGCAGCAGCAGCCCCAGAGAGACAAAGCGCCGAGGTTGGCCGGTCGGTTGGCTCAGCTAGAAAGTGACTCGGCGGCGGGCGCGAGCGCTCGAATTTCGGAAGCAGGTGGTGTGTTCTACTCTCGGAGATTTCTTTTTTGCACGAGCACGCGGCCGAGTCAACACACAGCGCCCTGTACATAATGGCTTCTTCGCCTCTCACTTTCCGAGTCACGAGTTCTGTGTCTACGTGTTTGTGTGTGTTATCGGGGAGATGGTCAGTGTGGCTTCTCCCCCTGCTGCTTATTAATATACATGGGTCGGTGGGTAGTGGCTGTCAAAGGTGAGAAAAGAGTCGTGTGTGGTAAATAAGCGCGCGCGTGGGTGTGTTGAAAGAGAAAAAAGAAATTCCGCAGGTAGGGGGTAGTAGTATATAACTACGTTTTAATAGCCACGCGTGGTCGAAGATACACATATATAATTGTGGTTTATGTGCGAACGAGGATTCGGAAATTTGATACACGGGCTGCATGGAGTGAGAGGACGGTTATATAAAATTAATTATAATCGGCGTGTCCGCGTGTGTGTTTATACGGCGACGTGGTTTATGGGGTACAAGAAGAGGCGCGCGCGCGCTCGCGACAAAGCGATTGTCAAAAAGATAAGGCGTGTATAATAAAAAACAAACGAGGAGCACGCGCGTGTCTGTGTGTATATATATATTTTCTTTCTCGCGGCCAATCGCGCGCGGACCACATAAATCGCGCCGGCGGTACATAAAAAACGAACGAGTGTGTGTATTTTACTTTCCCAATTTTTTTCGTCCAATCGTAAAGATATATACACAACGCCAACGCCTACGCGCGGTACGAAACGAGTAATATAAGAATTCGAGGAACCTTCGAAGATCAATATGACCATTACACGGGCACACGTAAGTGTAATTCTTTGATTAAGACCGTCCCAAACACGAGCCGTTCGCTTTGTTATGCATGTATGCACGTATACAACCTGTGTGCCTCCCACCACCGGCACATACAATGAAGCAATAAAGATTCGCGAAAGATCAGCCGAGCGCTCGGCGCTCCTATTTTAACGTATATATCTGTCTATCCATCCGCCTCTCTCGGATTATACCAAACCACTACAACTATAATACTCTAAAACACAGTCCTTGAGCAGCAGCCGCCGCGCCGATCGAATATAATATCCCACGAGTCGAAGATCAAGTGGTATATGTATATAGTAGTCCTTCATTCTCTCTCGCGATTTCGGGGGAACCTTTTTCCATGCCAATTAACGTTTTCGCGGAACGTATAGTCTCGTCGCTCTCTTTCTCTCTCACTTTTGCCAAGGACGAGAGACGCAGGCGGCAAGCGAGTCGTCCTCGTGTCGATATATAACACACGCGAGCGCGCGCTGAGAGAAAGACTAATCCTTTCGAGAAGTATGTGTGTACGTATATACGTGTGCAGCAGCAGCAACAGCAGCTCCTTTTTTCGGTCGCTCCTTTCTTTCCTCGCGCTCGCGCGCGCAAGCGGCCGCGATGCTTTACGACCGGAACGCAAAAAGAGGATATAGCAGCGAGGCCTGCCGCTGAATAGAGAGAGAGAGAGAGAGAGAGGAGAAAGACAGAGGAAGGAAATTAATCTTCGAACGCTACTGCTACTCTTTTCGAATTAATTGAGTTTCGAGAGCGCGTTAGACACTCTCTCGAGAAATTTCATGAAACACGTGTCTCTTGCAATATAATTATACCCTATCTGTATACGTACGTAAGAAACGTCAAGTCGTCGTCGTCGTTGATGCATAGCTCACATCATCTCTCCAAGTATAAAGAATATTCTATATAAAAGCCCTCAATTAGCCACCTCCTCCTCCTCGGCGTTAGCCCGATGCTGCCACACACTCATCAGAAGAAAATCCTTCTCCCCAGCTGGATTAGGAGACCGGGTTATTAACTCCTCCGCGTCCGCGGTGAAAGTAAACATCACCTCTCCTGAAAGAGCGAGCCCTGATACTATCACACACACAGGCATCGTGTCCCTATAGTATCGAAAACCCTCGCGAATAACCTGAATGTACCTGCGCGTCTATCTCTCTCTTTCACGGCGCCCAATAAATTAATCGGCCCTCTCCCGTTATATTCCCCTCGCGCCACGGCGATTTACATAAATAGCTCCCTCTCTCTCGAGCGGATAGAGAAGTGCAGCGCGCTGCTGCAACAGGAGAGGCGCGCTCGCTCCGCCGCTCCTTATTAAGGTCAGAGACACACACACACACATGCGCGGCGCGCAGGACCTGCGAAACGGGTTTCGCGAGTCGAGTAGCAGCAGCAGCCGAGTGTACCTGCGGGAGTAGCAGCAGCAGCAGAAGTGGACGATTCGCGTGAGCGAGTGTGAGCGGTGCCTAATGGCGTGTGTTATAACACGCGCGCGCCCCCGCGTCAGTCTGCTGGCGGATAAGTGGGAGGAGGGAAGTCGTGTGGCTGATTGGTGGATGCTTTGGACTGTGCATGGGGTATTCGGGTGGTAGGATCAAAGTCTTATTGAAACTACTGCTATAATGGATGATAGTGGTTGTTCATGGTTAAATAATATAATGGTCATGGGAGAGTCGAATTGGGTTTGATAAATGATTGCCCCTTGATGGGAGATGTAGGTCGCAAAACGTAGTGCAATGTTGAAGGTAAAATTTTTTTTTTTAGTTGGAATTATAGTACCACGGGATGAACTTTATTCAAATCCATTGCACAGCCAATGCTAGAAACAAACTCGCCAACAATCCGTAAAATTTACTGCCTCTGGAGTTATTCAAAATGCATGGAATTTATAATTTTGTTTTTGTTTTAAAACTTATTAAACTTTTGTATAACGAATAACGCATATAAAAAAAGTACCAATCATTCCCACAGGTATTTCCTTTGTCCAAAAAGACGATATTCCAATAAAAAATGAAAAAAAGGAGCTGGTCGTCCGTTCACACAGCGCAACTGCATTAATCCTCGAGTCCCAAATCTCCTCGTACCAGTCGCAGTTTCTCTCTCTCTCGTCGACTCAAGGAAAGTACGACCCGTGACCTTTCTCTCTCTCTCTCTCTCCCGCATCACACGATCATCCTCTTCCGACCGTAAGAAGTGCCATTTTATTGCACGCGGTTCTCCTTCACTCATTCTCTCTCTCTCTCTTTCTCTCCTGCAAGAGGTCAACGAAACAACTACACCTTCTTAATAAACTCCGCGTGCGGCGCAGCGCTTAGCTTTTCTTTCCTTTTTTGCGCACGGGGGCGCACGAGAGAGTCTGAAATTTATGAAGCTCGACCGATAAATTTCATTTAGCGCGGTGGATAGATGCTGCTGCATTGGCACAGGGGCAATGAATTTTAAAGGGCGGCCAGGGCTAAATTTACAACCCAACGGGTTGGGAATAAGGGGAGTCGCGCGCGTGTACGCAATTAATCGAGAGCGCACGCTCGGAAAGTATAAACGACAAGATTTTCATTAAGTGCGATAAGTCTGGTGCTTTATTTGCACGTGGTGCGCAGCGTACAGGTATAACGAATCACGGGCGTGCGTCTTTTTGTCTTTTCCTTCGGTCTCTGCAGTACATATATATACAGCGTGGAAGCAATAACGAACTCGGACGGAGAGAGAGGATGCGCGCCGTATATTACTCGTCATTACGTTCGAATGGCTGCGGACTGCAAGCAACCGAGAAACGTATATTTCGCGCTGCAGGTGACACTCTGGCACCGGAAACCTCCTTTGTTCGAGATAGTCTCTTTCGCTCGATTTTTCTCTTCCTCGCGAGTTGAAAGAGCAATAAAGCGCACACGATCGAGTCAAGGATTTTTCGATTCGCGCGCGGATTACGCTATGCCCGAGATATTCTCTCTCTCTCGCCTTCTTTCGCGTCTGTACGTACACTGCAGGCAGAGGGAATGATGAGAAACGTGGCGTTATTGGCATTGACAAAGAGATTTCCGCATTTTTCCAGATATACGCATTCGCGATGACGAGTGAATAATATAAAGCACAGAGGCGCACAATGGGTCTCCGGAACGCGTATTACCCGCCGCCGCCGCCTGAAACGACGTTATTCGGTCGCGCGAGCGCGCCGCGTCTATGATGCATTTCGAGAATGCTAATACGAATCGCGCGCGGAATAACAACCGACGACGACGACGCGCGAATATACAAGCGATGAGTATTATACCACGAGTACGTAAATTCGGCGCCGATATATTCCGTTTCCTCTTTACGTACCGCCTCGTTGTCGTCGTCGTCAAGCGAATATGTATATGTACGTGTACACGAGGGTCAACATTTTTCTTCCACTCCGTCTCCATCTCTCTCTCCTCGCGCATCATGAACGTGCATAATTCAAACGAGATACTCGTATTTCACGTGCGCTGGCGGGTTCGCGTAAACACTCGCGCGCGAGTCTCCATATAGCTACTTCACACGTATATGTATATATAATATATATCGAGCGAAGATCATTTTCTCTCCTTTCCCGGCAACGTTACGTACTTCTACGTACACACACGCGTACGTCCGTCGTCCGCTGGAAACGATACTAGGGCGAGATTAATGCCGAGTTTCGCGGTTCTCGGGTTTTCGAGTGCGAGTTTCTCGGCGGCCGAAAGTTTGCATGCTTCTCGTATTTATATGTATACATATATAAATTCGATTGTGAAACACCAAAAGGTGGTTATATTAAGGTGAAAACGCGCGCGAGTATTAAACTACTTATTGAGCAACACCCTGTGTATGCAAAAGCGCTTGATTAACGCTAATCAATCGAGCGAACAGAGTTTACCGCGTCGATTACACTGTTTATATACAGGCGCTCGGTTCGATAAATTTCAATAAACACGCGCATTGCAAAATTAACGTATATTATACCTCTATCCCCGGTAAATATCTCGATTTATTAATTGTAACAAACGTTTATCACCCACACACACACATAATACATACGCTCTTTACAGAATTCACGCGAAATTGCTCTAATAACCGGAGGGACACTTATCATCGTGTCGAGTCTTACATCTTAATAAGACTCACAAATCTCAATCTTACGCAACGTTGCTCTCTCGCTCAGTTGAATTACAAAATTTCGCCATCAAAATTCTGCCGGTATATAGCAGCGCATGATAATTAGAGACGCGGCCATTCCGCGCTAGAATTAGATACGTGGGAGTATATAGTGGTGAACTTGGGTGTGATCTCTCTCTCTCTCTCTCTTCTCTTTCAAGCGTTATATACCGCTATACGCGCGCGCGGACCACACTGTACAGTGTACAGGTTTCTCGAGCGTGTTCGCTCTCCGTTCGATCTTCTTAGGCGGCGGAGAGTCATGGGTCAGCGAGTCCGTGCGCTCGACCGAGTGTGTTTGGATATATAGAGCCGCTGCAGGTTATACTAGTATATACACTTTCCTGTATATACGCGCGCGTTCGCTTTTATTTCTATGTACAGAGGCGAGTTGTTGCTCCTGCTGCTTCTTTTTCAAACGAGTTACGCGTTGATTTTACACTTTTTATCCTTCCCCCCTTTGCGCGGAATCCGCGTGTCTTTCACTTTCGCGTATATATAGTTGACGAGGAGTCGTCGTCTCCAAGATGGAAACGCACGCGTATGGAGCTGCAATTACTTTGATCAGCCGTATAATGCACGGTGCAAAGTGTTGCGCAATAAGCGCACGTCCGCGAAGAAAGTGCGCTTAATATAACTCCCCCTTTATTCACCTTAAAATTCAGACGTACACGGTTCAAAATATTTCCTCCATACGATTTCCTCACGTATCTCTCCATCTATCGTTTATTTGTCTTCGAGAGCCTCGCGCAATATCTGCGTGCACGTCGTTTGTCTCCCTCCTTCTCTCTCTCTCTCTACATATATGCTTCTAATATAAGAACCGCGTGTTATATGCACCGCCGTGCGGCCGCAGCGCGCGGAATAGAGATAGATGTCTTCCAGGCTCTCTTATCGCTGCGCCGCCGTCGCTCCGTTGTTGTTGTTGTTTCCGCGCCGCGATTTATCGACGCGAGGTCCCCATAACCGCAGCCGCCGCTTATATAAGTCGAAATGCTACACCGCATTTGCGTCTCATAAACAGGGCCCCTATATACCTATACCAATACGTGCGATTTATAAAACACAAACACGCTCAAGAGAATAAGTATTCCAGCGTTGCACATTTACCCAGTGAGATACCTACGCGAACCGCGTGAATCCCCCCGTGCAGTTGCGCGAATGGAAGAAAGAGCACATTAGCGCGCGCCTGCGCGCACCGGTTATTCGCAGAAACAATATAAGCCGCGGCTCTTCTGAATTCTCAACGCGTTGTATACGCACTCACGCACGCGTACATCCGAGTTCAGCGACTGAGACAGTTTATTCAAACAGTAATCATCTACGAGAACGCGAAAAACACACTGCCGCTGCCGCGCTGTTATACCCACCAGCTGTTCGATCCCCCTCCCGCACGTATACGAGCTTGGCTTTATTACTATGTACCCCTCTGGTTTACGCAAAACTCATTCATATAATCATAAGAATGAGTAAAAAACTTCGGCCTAATCACCATTCGCGGAATGCACGCATTGCCGCATGGCGACGACATAGTTTCTCCGCAGCGTGCGAAACCGATACGAGACGCTCGTGTGTATATATACGTACGCCGATATACAAACGCGTCGTAATTGTCTATTATGTATACAGACGCTCTCGCGCGAGCGTGGAGGAACGATACGGCTATCATCCGCAAAGCAAGCGAGTGAGTGACTCTCTCTCCCCCTTTACTTGGCGTGTATCCACCAATTAAGGGCAATCTTTCCGGCCGGAGCTCTCCCGACGCGTCACGTCGGTGATGTGCAGTGAGCGCACGCGCGCTGCTACTGTGTCTGCTACCCGGGCTTTGATGGTTGCTGTATAATATAATATAATGTGTAAAATGAGCGCGCATGTGTGGTGGTTCAGCTTTTTTTTTGTATGGTGGTATTAATTTTACGCTCGTGAAGGTAGATGGGGAGAAAAACGGGGTTAATTTTGATTTCCCGTCGTCGCTCTATATATAGTATATGATCTTTTTAACGATATGGGCTAAATGGTTCATGACTTCCGCTTTTTTGAGCGAAAGCGGTGTACGTGTGTTTATGCGGTTAAATACGATAGAGCGTGTGTTTTGAATTTTTCATGAATAAATTTGTATATGCAATTTTTCATCTAGAATCCTTTTATTGAAATAAAATATATTAGCATTCGGCGGTATACACAGCAAAATTTGCGCATGAAAGCTATTCCTCCCCTTTCACGCATATACATATAGACACATGTGATCCTATAAATCGGATTTACTATTCACCCCATATACACCCGAGACACACGACGACGATGACGATCCCATCTCATCTCTCTCCCGCGCTGAAAATTCGGAAAATTTCATTCGCTGATGTTACATATATATGTAGCGAGGGAGATTTTCTCTCTTTCTCTCTCCTTCCATCGCGATAAAGGGGTCACACGCTGCGCGCGTGCGTGATTTACATCGAGACGATGCGGGTGGCGGCGGCAATTCGCGTGGGCACGAAGATTTCGATCGCGACGCGCCCGCGCGTCAACATAAACTTCCGAGGAAGAAAGAGAGAGATGGGTATCGGAAGGGGGCTATGCCCCTAAAACTGGAGATATTGTGTATACCGTAAAAACTGTGGGTTCCGTTGCACGATGAGGGAATTGCACAAGTATATAATAGCGTTGGTGCGAGTTGCTAATCCTGCTGGGTGATTACTAATTGGGGATCGCACGTTGTATACTCTAGTTTAAGGATTATAGGGATCCTGCATATATATCCCTATAGGGAGTAATAATTGGATTGTACTTAGGACTTGGCCTACATATACACAGCGCAGGTCGCACCACCGCCAGGAGCCACAGACAAATGCACCCGCATACTTTTATGGCCATCATACCCCCGCAGCTTATATACCTGCACTACCGCCGCGCCGTTCCCGAAATCCCCTACCCCATTTAATGCCCGATCACGTCTCTCTCTCTCTGTCTCTCTCCCAGGGTTATAAACCTTTTCGGCTTTCCACTCTGCCACCAGTTTTTATTTACGACTGCGTTTATATACGTATATATATACATGCGCTCCATGGCATTGGTATGCAGACGCACGCCGACATTCGTCTGTCTCGTATTATATACATTGGTATACCCATACCGCTGCTGCAGACGCGCTCTACGTTTGTGACGTAATTTTGACTTCCGTCCGAATTCCCTCTCCGAAACTAAGTGTGTATATATATTGGAAATTTGACTTTGTAATATGCGGTTGAGTCGCATTAGCGGTCTATTTTGTTGTGGGTTGTGGGTTTTAGGGGATAGAGAAAGCAATCGCGTACTCACACACACACACACACACACACATACATACATAATATGCATGGGTTACATTATCTAAAGTGACTATCTGGGACGACTTATACGTGGCTTAATGGTTTTCGTCGGCTCCGAGGGGGTTCCAAAAATTACTACAGAACTTCGAAAAAAACGCCGCTTGCGGTTCGTTAGATCCGCTAACCGACCTCCATAATACATTAGCATACATGCGCTAACGGAATGAAATTTTAAGAATAACGAAAAATCATGGCCATTATAAAAAGTTATTCAGACCGTGGCAATGGCGCTTGCACCGGAGTACACTTATCTCTAAATAAACAATTAACACGTCGTCTTCGTCGTGTACCTCGATATAATCATCATCCTCATCATCATCCTTTCGCCACCCACGAGCTGCAGCGGCATGAGTCCCTCTCCTAATTGAGGCCCAGGTAAACTTGTCAACGTCATTATATTCCGAGAGGAGCAGCAGCAGCCCCACCTCTCTTTCCAAACAATAAGCCGCCCAGCGACGTCGAACCTCGTTCCCTTATTAACGAAGATATCGCCGCTGCCATATCTCGCTCACGCTTTGTTGCAGCTTATACTATCTACTATACGACTTTCCCTACGCCCCGAAAGATATATCTATACGCGACTGCTATTAGGCCAATACGAATATTTGCGACACGCGGTGCACTTGCAGTGCTCGCTGTATACAGTATACAAATTGTCCGTCGTTAGGGCCGCGTACACGAAGGAATAACCTTATGCTCTCTCCTGCTGTTCAGGGCATTACGTGGAGGAGACACGCACAGTGCGTATGCCGTATCTAACGAGTCGCCGCCTGTGCCTCGTTCTGTCTTTTCCTTCCCGTTCGCGTCCCCCGGCAGCTCTCGTATCAGATCTATAGTGTGTGGCATAGGCTCTATGTAACTTTTTGTGTAGGAGGAGTAGCGTTCGTCGGTGCTTCTTTTTTGTATCGATTCGCCTTGTGTATAGTCGATTACGCTTACGCTTTTCCGCTTCCATGGTTGATTTCTATTATCTTTTTTCGGAACCTATGGGGAATTATCTATTTTGTATGCGGTAATGCGTGATGATGAAAATATTTTTACACAAATTGCTTTTTTTTGTACTCATAGGGGGAATACGGTGCTTTCGAAATTACATGATTGGCTTTTGTAACGTGCGCGCGTATATAGCTTCGTCGTTAACAGCGCATTCAATGGGCCGTACGAGAAAGAGAGAGAAGTGAAACATCAACTTCACGTGATCCTATCGTATATAGCACCGACGAGATGCATTAATATATGCAGGCTAATTGAGGTGAAAGTTTCGCTGTGTGGATATATGTACGCGCGTAAAAAGTTTTGTATGAATAAACTTGTAGTAATATATGGATCTTCATTAGGATGCGCGCCCGCGATGTGTGTTATTAACTAATACATTTTTCCGAGTATCGCTAATATGACCGAGCAGATAGTACAGTTGTTGCTGCGAGTAGATTGACTCTCACGTGGAAAGTTAAACGTTAAAATTTACTGCTCTGGTCTATTTAATTAGTACCCGCGGGGCTTGAGTATTTTTAGTAGGACTGCACGCGAGGAATACAATACAATATTTCTGTAATTATCGTCTCGCTCTTGTAAATTTTTGAAAATTTATCTCTTGTCTTGGTCTTGTCAGTCAATATGAAAAATATTATTGTTTTGTCTTGAAATTCTTGATCATATTGAGTAATGTAGACGTGTGAAAATAAATGAGTCAATTATTTAAAAAAGTCTTAAACCCAAATAGCGGAGGGAGGCCGAGGTTCACGGAGATGAGGAAAGCACGCTGAAGTGAAATAGTAAGATAGTTGAGTATTTAAAAAAGGCTTAAGCCCAAATAGTCGAAGGACATGAGGCCCACGCACAAAAGGGAGTTACACAGACATGTGGCGGTGAGAGAGTGGATTATTCAAAAAGTCTGCGTAACTGTACAACTGCTTCTTTTTACGTGAAACTTGCGATCTCCGGCTATTCGGGTTTAAGAATTTTTTAAATAATCGACTCGCTTATCGTCGCACGTTTCCGTAGCTTCCTTTTTTTTTACAAGGACCTCGCACCCCCTGGGTATTTGGGTTCGAGACCTTTTTAAATGATTCACTGTTAAAAATGTCCTTAAATTTAAGAAACTTTTAACAAATTTACTAAATTTTGAGAATAATGTAACTGACATAATTTAATATACAAATACATTACTATTACGTTTAGTATAAAAACAATCAAATTTCGGTACAAGTATAAATAAAAGCCAAATTTGAAATTTGATTTTTCCCGCCATATATGTATCTGGCGGCGAGTCTAGTTCACGTGCTGCCGCTAGGCGGCGCACCCCTCCTCGTAACCTCACGTACCTAAGTAAGTTGGCCCGAGGGGATATAGGAGCGCTGCACACATCTCATCAGTAGATTTTTGTCAGCAACTACTAAAGTTTATTGAGTTAACAAAGGTACCTTTGCGTGCGAGTTAAATAATTGTTTTTATTTAATTGGTTATATGATTATTTCAATAAATTATTACGATTAGATAATGTTAAGTTAATTTCAAGACAAGGCAAGATTCTTGTCATTCTTGTCACCACAATTTTGATATTGTATCGAAAACTCTATAAAAAGATTGTATCGATTGTTGTTAATGTACAAAATTAACCGAAATTTCATTCGAATTTTTTTTTGAGGTATCGTTGATATTTGGGCTGAAAACTGCGTAGAATGGTAGATTATTACATTGCGCAGGGCAACTACCTTCTTATAAGACGTAATTCGATATATTTATTTTGATAATATAGAATTTACCGTGTTCTTTCAG
>UXGD01004787.1:0-16087 GCA_900474315.1 Torymus auratus
TGTTTGTCACCCTCGCCTTCGGCTCGGGTGACAATTTACATGCGATCTGGAACATTCTTTACTTTTGCTCCCTAGGTATATAATATACTATTCTCTCGGGTAATATACGCACCCTCATGACACATCCTGTCGCTCGGGCAGTAAACCCACCTGCGGGAAAAATCTACTACTTTCGCATTGTGACATTTTCGCTTGTGTAGAAAAGTGAATCGAAAATCGAACATTTCTAGCGTTTGTCGAGTCCTCCCGCTGAACCAGGAGGAAAAGTTCTTAGCCTCTCGTTATATGACGACTCGATATGCCCGATCTCCCATTCGCTTTTCATGCAAAAAAGGTCTTATTCCTGCACTTATTAAAAAAATTACTATGTGTAACAAGGGAGCAATTGACTTTTTCAGACTCGCATGATGATTTTGAGCACTTGCGAACCACTTGTGTTCAATCATCATCCTCGCTAGAAAAAGTTAATTTTCCTCCCTTGTTTTGCACAATGTACTATTCCACTATTTACTTTAAAAGGTTGTTATCATTAATTGATATTTATTTTTCAGTGAGAAAAGATGCTAGAAAATACGCTAGAGTAAAGGATCTATTGACGATGAATGAAGAATTGAAGAAAGCAAGAAAAGCATTTGATGAAGTTAAATATGCAGGTAACATCACTCAATAGAAAAACAGACATCAGTACATGCTTGCATCAATTATTTTGTTTATCAAGTTTTTCTGTAGTTTATATTCATTTATATATTTTATGTATTTGTATTATTTTTATTTATAATCAAGTTTTTGATAGTAATTGAATTGCATGTCATTTATATTTATTTAGAGCATGAATAGTTCATTTTAAAACTCAAATTATAGATTGATGTTTATTTAAAAATTGTTATTATATACAATATTTATATAGTTCTATGATACGCATTTATTTAGTATTTTTTTAATGCGTATGTTTATAATGTAGTGTAAGTTTGTAAGTTTATAGATGTGTGATTTTAGAGATAATTTATAATTTTTGTCTAATATAAGTTTTATATACGACATCACAGTTTATTATTTATTTTAATTATCCAATTCTTTCTTTCCCATGTCCAAATTGGAGGTACAAGTCAAATTTAAACCATCTTTTTTACTACTGTTAATTGTTATATCCTTTTTGAAATTATTTAAAATAAAATTAAATTAATTTTTATTACTATTTTAAAAAATTTTTAATTTTTGCTTGTGTAGAAGAAAGTTATATATTAACAAAATTTAAAAAGTTTTAGATCCGTATAAGTTTTGATAAAATAAATTTTATTTATAAAATTGTTTATAAACTTCTTCATCAAACTGAGATATAAATACATATGTACATTATTAGGAAAATATAAATTTTTCTAGTGCCTCCCTTTTATAACACCCTTTGATGATAATTTTTTCAATGCATGCTAGCATGAAACTTAAGTTTTGAGTGTATGAAAGCAAATATTAAAAAATCCGAGAAACTGCTTGTTTTGCTGACAGAATAACGTCGTTGAGACCAACTCCATGATAAGATGAACCACAAAGTGACAAAGGAATTTTATGGGCTGAGATGTAGTTTTCAATTCGCTGCAATCTCTGGCTGTGACCAACAACATACTGTGGAATGCAGTCCTTCAAAACAGCAACATCATATTCTATGGGATCGTCTTTTATATTGAGTATGAATTTCGTGTGTTTTAGTGCAACTGACAACAAGTATTCATTTGTTGCATTATAACCAAAGTATTTGTCAAACCATGCACCACCCATCATCACTGTTAGTACCTGTAAAATGATATTATCATATAGTATTTATGATATTCAGTGCCATTTTAAAAATATAAGTTTTTATATTTAGATATAAATTAGAAGCCTTATTTTTTAACTTCCTTAGTAGTAAATATTTACTGAGGATAGCTGGGGCCTATTTTTTCCATTTATTTTTAAATTTCAAGAAAATATTGCTTTGACATGATGTAAATTCAGAAAGGAACTACAACTTCTCAAAGAAATTGTTTCTCAAATTTCAAAATTGAATGATAAAAATGGGTCCCTACTATCGGTCACTAACGGGAGGATCTCATCGCCTTATCTAAATGCTAAAAACTAAATTAAATCTAGTATAAGATTATTTTATTTCAGTATATTGAAATGAGTAAATATATGTTAGCCCTTGGATATTCAATAAAAAGACTACACAATCATTGAAGTCTGATAAATTAAAAAAATTGTTTTATTGAATTACTTACTGTACCAAAATCGTTTTTAAATACACAGGAGTCAAAAATAACTCCTAATATTGGCAAATTTTCATCTGGTGGAACAAGGAAGCCAAAGGCTTCCATTGGTAAAACATTTCCAGAAAAGTGGAGATTAACAACAGCTACTGTTGAACATGGTATTGCTGCAAGCTCTCTTGATAATTGAGGATGTTGCCTTTCTAATAATGGAGCAAGGCTTTTAGCTGCTAAACTAGAAATCACTCTATCATATTTTTCAATTTTACCATTAGCTAATAATTCTACTTCATCTGGCTTAAATGTGATTTGTTCGCATTGTGTTTTTGTATTAAGTCTTATGTTAGATTTTGTATCTAGATTATTTTTTAATGCTATAGGAAATTGCTCAAGACCACCTTTTAAACCCCATACTGACCATTTTTCATTTTGGACTCTTTGGACTAGAGTTGATTTAGTTGAATTTAAACTTTTTACATCTTTTTTTGATGAACTTTTGTTCAATAATTCCATCAGTAATCCTTTACTTATTGAACCATATTTTTGTTCTAATTCAAAAATTGGTTTCATTAAAAAATTCACACTTATCTCTTTAGCATTTCCTGCGCAAATTCCACAAATCATTGGGCTAATTAAGTAATCAGCAACATCTTTCCCTAATCTTCTTTCAACAAAACTATATATACTTTCATCTTCTTTTTGTACTTTTGGTGCTCTTAGGTCATTCCACACTAATGAAACTAGGCGTCGTTTAAAAGGTTCATTAACTCTGAGCATACTTCTTAAGGAATTAGGTAAAACATGTAATTTTTTATTGACATAAATTAACCTGTTCCTTGCAGCTGGATGAGAAGTATCAATTGGTATAATTTTATTATTCAACTTTAAACTATCAACAAGGGCCAAAGTATTTTCTCCAGCATCACCTCTAGGTCTAATAGTTCGAGGGCCTTTTTCAAATATTATACCACTAGGTGACTGTATACTTTTGACCCATCCTCCAAGGCGATTTGATGCTTCATAAAGAAAGACTGATCCTACTTTTGGATTCTCAAGACAATAGTATGCTGCACTTAGACCTGTTATGCCTCCCCCTAAAATAGCTGTCATCTTAGACCTACAAACATCCATTTATGTATCTGAATTAATAAAAAAATATGTGTCCAAAATTACTCCCAATTGAGTGTAATTTTGGACAATATATAGTAATATTCGTGGGTTAAATTAGGTGTAAACACACAATATTTGAGTTTTTTTTTTGTAACAGATATTCTAGTAAATTTGTATGTTATTTGAATCATATTTAAACATGATAACATTTAAAGTTTCTTGTTTTTAATTACAATTTTCTACAGAAGTTTAATACTTTTAAGTCAACGATGATAATGTAAAATTGCAGTTGGGGATTAATATTTTAAAAGAAAGTAAATATTGTGGCATTATTATTATTTATTCATTTTCTACATTCCTATTTCTTTAAACTTTGTTAAATGAATGCAGTTTCTGGGTTAGAAATTTGGCACGCCAAGAAAAAAATTTTAAAAATGCCTCCAGCATATTACGAATTTCATGAGCCATCAATAAAGTGAAGCCATTATAAAAATATTACCGCAGGATGGTTTAAAAATACGTGTTACCTATTTTTGGTTATAATTATCGATTATCAAGCCATGAGTTGTCGTCTTGTCGAGTTGTTATATATATTATGCTTATATTATGTGTAGTATATATAGTAGCTCTTTAACCTAGCACGACCCGGCAGATCGTAGATGGCGATAGGAGAGTGGGCTGATAGCGACTAGCGATAGGATATCATCATATACACACATACAGCATACAGCCATTCAGGGAGCAGAAAGCGACTAGGTACAAGGAGAAGAGCAGAAGAGAAAAAGCCCCCTCGACGAGAGCCCGAGAGCCTTGCCTTGGTTGGCGCCTTTGGCCCTTGATGCCTTGATTCGCCTTGAACAAAGATACGCGCGCTACGTGAGCTGTCTGCTGCCGCCCGTGTATAGCTGCCGCAGGCGCTGGTAGCGGCTCTTCTTTCGACGGGCGATCAGGGCTGAGCAGACTTAACCATCGGTGAGGAATACCTACTTGCCGAGTGGAAAAAGAGCAGCTTCACAAAAGGTAAAGAGCGCCTGCGAACGTGACTGGCCGATTTTTCTTCGTGATTTTACGCGAGAGAAAAAAGAGCGCAGCTTGCGCTGCGCGCGTGTCCCGAAATTCATTTGAATTTGCATGCGTGTATGGCAACGAAAATCTATGAATGGAATGCATAATATAGTGAGCGCGCGCGCGTGCGGAGACGCGCATTCGAATGACAATGGCACATTGACGCGGGAACCGACAATGAAGAATTGATGTTACTAATAGAATTACATTGCTGTTATACAAGAGAGTTGCCTTCATAGGGATTCTCGCCTTAAGCTCTCGCGACTCTTTACACATTGAAACTGAGACTCAGCTCCAGTTGACTATCAGACACTCTTTCGACTTTGCAGCTGTTCAATTACCAAGATGAAGCCTGGTAGTAAGCTCCTGCGAGTCCTGCTGAAGGTATCTGAGAAGGCAGCTAACATTGCCCGAGTCTGCAGGCAGGATAAGGCTTTGTTTGCTCTGCTTGTTCAAGAAAAGTCTGCACAGGAAAAGAATCCAAGATTTTTCCAGGACTTCAAAACATTAGCTGATGTTTTAATACAAGAAACTATTAGGCATGACATAGGATTAGAGGTATCTTGAATGGATTTTATAATTAAAAAATATTATAAACATTGTATGCTTTATTGTTTAATTTCATTTAATAATAGACAATTTAAAGTGGAAAAAAATGTGTATAAGCAATGTCAGTTTCCAGAACTGGCTGGTGCCGTCAAGGGAGAGGAAAACAATGTATTTAGCAATACCCTGGGCGAGACAATCACTGTTGAGGTTTGCTCCAGTTCAGAAAAAACTGCTGAGCTCTTGAGGAAGGTGTTAGATGACGATCAAGTAACTGCTGACTTACTTTCTAGAGAAGTGCACAGGGAAATAGTTTTGACTGATGTAGCAGTTCATTCAAGAGATATTCCCACAGATTTTGACATTGATATTTCAGATCTTGGAATATGGATAGATCCAATAGGTATGTTTGATTTATTTCTTTATAGTTTTTATTTTAAAATAATTTTTCCATTGTAAACTTGAATAATGAAACTAAAATGATATTTGTATATTGTTATTTTTTTATTATTATTTCAGTTGCTTAGATTAATTTATGTATTAGACAACCATACACAATTGCTTAATGAAATTATTTAGTGTAACAATCATCATACATTTTAGTGTTTTAGCAATATCTATATAAATTTTACTATATTGATGTACTGAATATCATAAAGCTTAGTATTAATAGTATATAAAATATGTAAAAAATAATTAAAATTTATTCTCAAAATATAATTTACAGATTCAACTGCTGATTATATAAATGGTGGAGAAGTGGTTGATGAAATAACTGGTTTACATTTGAGTGGCTTGCGCTGTGTCACTGTACTTATTGGAGCTTATTTCCAAAGTTCTGGATTACCAGTAATAGGAGTTGTAAATCAACCATTTTATACTCAAACAGAAACTCAGTAAGTATTTTAAAATGAAGTCAAAATGTGCTTAATTTGACTTCAAAAGGAATAAAAATACAAATTAATGATTTTTATTTCTTTCTACATTATTTTTTACAAAAAGTTTTTAAGTTGAACCTTCAGAGTACTTACCACTTTTCTGGCTCTCCACTTTTGGATAAAAATTTTGGTACACTGTAGGTTCAAATTTCCATTATTGAAAATGTATTTAAAATTATAAAATTTGTATAATAATAGCATTTTTAATTTATGTTAAAATTAAATTATATACAAATTCTAATAATAATCTTTCATTTTTTTATCAAGGTGGAAAGGTATGTGTTACTGGGGTTATTCATACAATGATATATCCTGCTGTTCAATTAAACAAAATGAAGATGAGTTACCCAGCAATATAGTTTTAATTAGTCGATGTGAAGATCCTGATGTGAAGGCAAAACTGGGAGAAGCTCAGTTTAAGACAGTTGAAGCAGCAGGGGCAGGCTACAAGGTTATAAGTGTAGCATTAGGCCAAGCTGGTGCTTATGTACTTTCCAAGAAAACGACTTATAGATGGGACATATGTGGTCCACATTCTATATTAGTTTCCCAGGGTGGAGGGCTTTTGGACTTCAAAAAATATACAACTAACCCAGACTGCAGTGCTGCTACTATGAGGTATTCTAATGTTGACAGTGAAGTTTCTAATGATGGAGGCTTGATTGCCTTTCGGGACAAGGAAACTTTGAAAACCTTAACAAATGTTCTGTGTTAAAAGTATTAATCTCAAATGTGCAATGGACATCTTTTTATTGCTATAATAATTGAAAGTTCAAGAACTTTCATGAATGTTTCCATGTCAAATTCTATTTTATGTGAGATATAAATTGTATTATAGAGGGACTTAAAAATGACTTATGAATGTGCAATATTTTTGAGAATCTATGGCAAAAATAATACTTACCTCGTTTCATATCTAAATATACTATAAGAATGATATTTAGTTACTAATATTTTATTCCAAATGATGGATCTCACTGTGATCATTTGTTTTGTTGTAAATTTTTGTGAAAGTTAAAAGTTTTAAATGTTTTAAATAAAGTAATAAGGTACGAGATGTAAAAAAACGAATATACATATTTATTTCACTTAAACTACCTTTTGGTTTCAATTATATTACAAATATGATAAGTACAACAATGGTTCATTCATTTTACACATTTATAAAGATTCTTCTGCTTGTGCTTCGAGCTGAACACAATGTTTTTGCAATGGCGTAGAGTTTTTCGTGGAATTGTTACACCTGAAGCTTGCACTTCTTCTTGCAGCTGCGTGATTGTTCCGGGCACTCACGTATGTTGTGTATGTATTAATTCTTCTTAGTCCTGAATGATTTTGGCCTTCAAAACCTGAAACATTACATATGTTTATTTATCACTATTATTTTTATTTCAATGTATATTTTACGGATACTGTGTAACGTTTTTTCATTAAATTTCATGTAGGTAATATAAAAAAAAATTCTTATATTGTGATGAAAGTTTAACACGTAGGGAATTGAATACGAAAAGCTACCACGATTCCTATTTTATCGATGCCGTGGTTTATATTTATTTAATTAATTTCTAGACATTTTAAAAAAACATGATTTTTAGGTCGTGCGTTTGCACAAAAACTATATACTCAGAATTTTTGAAACGATTGTAATTATATCTTGTGTAAGATTTTTGTGTTGAAAAATGTAAATGACACATTTCGTTTTTCCAACATGAAAATCTTTTCTTTTTTAGATATTATTGGAATCGTTCAAAAAAATTTCCGAGTGTAGTTTCGGATACCCTGCTTATTTTTCTAAATAATGGTCAGAAACAGGGTGGCATAGTCTTACCATTACAGACCGAACAATTGACTCAGTTTCAAGTTTATTGAAAATAAAATACGTAGAGTCACAAAAATCAAGAGAACACTCTTCTGCGGTTTTGAAAGTACTATCACCCAGTAAAAGTTTGAAGTCGAAATATCAAATGGTTTTTGCAAAAATTTTGAACGAAGCCGAATTTTGTTTTGTTCAAAGTTTTTGCAAAAACCACTTGATATTTCGACTTCAACCGTTTACTAGGTGATAGAAAGTTCGATCAAAACTGCAGAAGAGTATTCTCTTGATTTTTTCTGATTCTACACTTTTTATTTGAAATAAGTTTGAAACTGTGCCAATTGCTCAGTCGGCAATGATAAGGCTATGGTACCCCCTGAAATAAAGACCATGATTGCCTGCATTGTGTCGACAAGGCAGAAATTGTGTCGGTATTTCACATCCTATAGAGGATATCGGAGCTAATTATATGAATTCCTCTATCGCATGTTTCGTTACTTTGGTTTATTTTTATTTATTTATTTATTTTTTTTAATTTTGACTAAAATAATTAGTGAACATCCAGAACATCAAAAAGTGACAATAAATAACGGATACTACAAAAATGTCGGTAATTCTGTGTACTTCTAAATGGCTCCGAAGTTCCAAGTGTAAGTTTTTCGATAATAACGGGTTTTGTCAATATTTTATTAATGAATAAATTATTACTTATAGCATAAAAAATGTATTAACATCTGTTTAAAATTTTCTAACAATCAATAATATAAAATTTTAATGAAATGTAATGTTTAATGATATTGTATTCCTGTTAAAGGAAATTGTCGATTGACATTTCTAAAATCTGTATAATTTGAATCATCAAAGAGATTATATTTAGAAACGTATGCAAGTAAAAAAATATATGGAAAAAGTAGAATTGAAGTGCAATAGTAAATAAATTAAACTTCAAGCTTAAAATTGTTGAATTTCCTATGTGCTTTTTGAGCTGAGAATGCTAAGAAGTGCTTGCAAAATAGTTGAATGACGCAAATAATAACTGTACTTTTATGATTATTTAAAAATCATTCTACTCATTTAAACGTGCACTAATGAACGCAAACATATCGTGCATGTTAGTATATGGAAATACCTATATACATGATTTTTGGGAACTTCTGCACTTTTCGATTTTTAATAATTTTCAACGGATAAGTGCAATGATTTTATCTTTTGACAAGAAAAAGAAATTAATCAATAGAAAACAAGAAAAGGTCAAAGAAAAATTAAATATACTTTAGGGGCAATTACGTATGTAGATTGTATAGAATGTCTTATAATTTTAAATAGGTTAACTATCATTCTTTCTCTTAATAAAAATTCAAGTTACCTTTAGTTGACATCGGAGAACTTCTATTAAACACTAAATTTCCATGGAATTTTATAGCTTTAACTTTTATGGTTTATTTATTATATCGAATTTTACTGCATTTTGCACGTGGTAGTTTAATAACTTTTGATCTAAACTGGGCCGTGAAAGAATGATTTATAGCATTTTGAAGTTTTTATCTGAAAAGTACCAATGTTGCATATCTTTAACTCAAATATAAAATAATCCAGTACGAACTATTAAATTAACCAAAACTTTATTATTTGTATGTATATGATATAATAAATGTCATGCAAAAGACCAAACGCATGCTATTCCAAAATCATCAAAATTAAACATCAACATTCTTGAACTTTCTACTCCCCATTTAAAGGTATCAGGTTGATTTGCCTGTATGCGCACATGTGAGTGAATATAAAAATTGTTCTTTGGACTGCGCCATTGAGTAAATGCAATTTTACGTTGACATTTCGCGAACATTGCACATTACTTTTTCAGGACAGACTTTCAAGGCAGACTAGTTTTATGTCTTTTTTACAAGATGTCAGCCGCACTTATACGATTGAAACCGGGAAATACAACTGTAATAGTTAAATCTTCTTTGTGTACTGTATTTGTCAATTTATGTTAAAGCTCTATTCATCTACTTCCAACTAAGACAAATCAGATATATCTGTGGTTCATGTCACGATCAATTAAACTAAAAGTTTATTATCAAATTTTCTACACATACACCTACATCACACTCACGGTCACACCCGTACGGCGTACACACAGTATAAGTATATGTGTAATTTCGATGAATATGCAATACATGTCTAAAAATATTTAAGTAAATTCAATACTCATATTTACTCATTTTTCGCATTAAATTGAAATTTTTATTTACTATGTTATTTTGAAGAAATAGTCGTGATTTCCACAGAATGTTTTTGAAATTCGTATTGCGTTCTTTTAAGTATTACGTGCTCAGGTTTACAAATGCATGGGTCGCCTTTTGTCACTTTTGAGCATTGTGCGCTAGTTTTAAAAAGTTCTTTTAACTAAGAATTTTTTAGCGGCATAAACATTCCCACAATACAAGAACGAAGCGTCAGTGAGACGACACAGGATTTGTGATACGTATATATTTCAGTGCGAGAGGTGACACGCCGTATATGGAAAGAGTCATGTTTTAAAGCTCGGATCTCAATGTGGCGTTGTAGCTTTTTTAATTCATAGTTTCATATTATTTTCTATAATGCAATCTATTTTGTTTCAAGAAATAAATTTCACTCTTGCCGGTAACATTATACTTTAATAATCATATGCTTAACATAATCTTTTGAATTTTTCGTCGGTAAAATTTTATCTTATAGAATGTATTATAAAGTTTTTTTTATATTATTTAATATCAACAATTTACATCACTGTAATTACGTAATCAGTATTCATGTTCTAAATAAACTTTCAAATTTAACCTACATAATGAGTCTTGGTAGAAGCTTCAAAGCTTGCTCGGAGCAACTGCATAAATGGAAGTCTTTTATGACGTAAAATAGTTTCAAAAGATCTTGAAAATAATGATGATTGAGACAAAAGTTAAAATCTTCTCTTGCCATATTTGTATTCGTATTTAAAATTAACTTTACTCAGAACTATAAGCATACGCATTTTAATAAAAATACAATATTTGTTGAAATTTAAAGTATTTTTCTTATACTTTTCCCTTCATCTTTTAATTTCTTTATCTTTTTGAGATTTATAAGCGTTGTCCTACACTTCAGCTATAGAGGAAGCTCTCGAGTTTTATGCTTTTCTGATTTAACACCTTTTCGATTTTCCATTTCGCAGCAGTCCAATATTGTGTTATAGACTTGCAGCGATCTTTCGTTTTCTTATAATTAAAAACGATTAAAAATACTATTTTTGATAGTTTTTGATTTTTGTAAAACTTACTTTTACAATGTATTAGTGTAAGTACACAGGTACACGTCCACAAACACATACACAATACAGTCTTTATTCTGAATTGCGAGAAGTAAATGGAGAAATACTCGTACTTGTATACATGCAAAACTGAATAATTCAGCTGTAATTATTATACATTCACTTGAAGAATAAAATTTTCAACGTTCTATAAAATCTTTGTCCTTTTATTTATTAACAGAAAACAACTTGTTCTTAACATATCCTGGAAATGTTTAGTATGATTATTCTCACATTAAGCATTAAATTAGTGATATAACATATTAACTTAATTGCATTAATTGACAACTTAAACAGCCATTTAAAAGTGTTTTTAAAACTGAATGTAAAAAGGGTAATAAAGTTATTTTAAATTAAAAAGAAAACAAAAAAACAAAAAAACAAAGCATTTAGATTCACAAATATGATGAAAGTATTAAAACAGTAAATGAAAACAGAAAATAAGAATAAAAAGTACTACTGCCGTAGCTGCTTACTCTTTCGTATGCGGCTCTCCATTCTTTTTGTAACATGTACCTTCTTCAGTAAATTTACATAGTAACATCGTTTCAAGCTAACTCATTTTGCGTTTGGCATCCGCGAGTCTATACCGATCGAAGGATCAGCTCAATAAGTTCTGCGTTCGATCTAATCGCTCGGAATACGAGCAAAGCTTGCGCTTGGATGCATGTACGTGTGGATATATACGTACGTCATCTATGCAACGGTGACGGTACTGCCGTCTGTAGATGTTTACCCCGCGAGATATGATGTACATGCTTGTGACTGAATTTATGTCTGTGTGCATATGGATAAGTCAAGGAGTGCATCTGTAAGTATGCACGCGTACGTTCTTGGCATAACGCGCCATGCTCATGTGCTACCTGGATTTACGCTAATGTATACACGTCTGTACTAACAAGGAATGATTCCAGTCTCTAATAAACGGATTTCGCTGTGGTTTTGGGAGGCGTTTGTTCCCAAAAATGAATCCCACCAATCTCAGTTTAAGTAAGTGATATTCTGATGAAAATGGCTGTAGTTTCTGTTGTGGCTTTGCGAATATTTGCAGTGGGTTAATTTTTAAAATAGAAACTGACAATACATGATAAGACCTTTATTTTTCTTTTTTCTGCCTATCAAAATGTTGATTTTGCTCAAAGTTATAGATAAAACAAGGATAACTATTTATTTTATGACTTGATAATTATTATAATACAACAACACTATAACTTTGAGCTGAATCAACAATTTAGCACGGGGAAAAAGGTAAATTACTTTAAAGCTAATATTGTACTCATATTAATGATACATTATAATCCCGGTAGAAATTCGTTTATTAAAAATGGGTAGGAAATTGGCTATTAGAAATTAATAGACACTAGTCTAACGCTTTTTTCAATCGACTTCTTATTCAATAAAAATCTTCACATTAAAATTTTATAGTAATGAGCCAATATTGCAAAACTTATACTATCAAGAGAAAGTTTACCGATATATAAACAAAATTTTGTAGTTTTTGCAATATATTTATAGCTTTATTCTATAAGATATAGACCAAAATCGTTATTTTGCCACGTGACTCTATTTCTCTTACTCATCGCCATAACAAATCGCTTGTTACTAGATTTTTAATGGCTTCGCCGGTTAACTATTAGGTAACATTAAAATCCCGAATCAATAGATGCTACGAAATTGAAATCATGTTTGCGGCCAATAAATGTGAAAAATACATTTTGGTTTAATTGTCTGCATTTGTTGTCAAAAAAATAATTTTAATTTCTACCAAGTATCAGACAAGCAGTATAATATCTACAATTTAAAAACAAAATTTTAGCGTTATTCACTCCTTATAATTGTTGATGAAAGATAATGTTCTCTCCGCTAATTTTTAAAAATAAATTTTTACTATTCTAATTGTGGATTTTTACATGAATTACTTTTCTTTCTCATATAAAATGATTTTTATACTTCGCTTGGTGAAAATAAAAAAAAAAATCCATCATCTTGAAGCGTTTTTTGCTTTTTATAAAATATGTCTTTAATTATTAAGTAGTAAAATATAATGTTTAAATGTCGTATAAAATTTATTGTATTTAATGGTATACATTTGCCGTTTATTTTTGAAAATTCTTCTAATAAATTACAGTGAAAAGCTGTTGACTGAGCTGCTAGATAGCTCTTGGATAGCTCGTTGACCGAAAAACAATAAAGGACTAAGCAAACCCAAGAGCCATTACCTTTCTCTACCCCAAATTCAACGTATTCACAATATTGAAACCGGATGATTACAGAAGCATAGGCAAGAAAGAAAAATAAAGTCGATGTCGTCGGACGAAATCGAAATTGAACTTGAGAATGGTATAGGTATCTTATGGTATCGGAAAAGCAATAGTGAAAACTGAAAACTCAGCATAGAGTAAGTGTTTTGTTAATAATTTACTATATAAAGCTAGTTTTTCTATGTAATATATTTTAAATTAAATGGCCATATTTTAAGGTTCTCTGTAGATTTTTTATTAAATTAATTAAATCTTTATTTGAAAATTTAAATTCATTATATTGAAAATAAGTTTAGAGGAACGTAATATTATTAGAAAAAATTTTATTGAATATTTTGACGAAGTAAATTTACAAAACATTAACTTATTATAGACTACAAGATCACATGGAAATAACGTGAAAAAATATATTATAAAAATAAAAACTGCAAAATACTTA
The DNA here is from genome assembly GCA_900474315.1 of Torymus auratus. Taxonomy (NCBI): domain Eukaryota; kingdom Metazoa; phylum Arthropoda; class Insecta; order Hymenoptera; family Torymidae; genus Torymus; species Torymus auratus. Next base: position 13,747 of record UXGD01004787.1, read on the forward strand.
GAACGTACATTAACGTAACATAAAATGCAATCTTCACATGCTTAAAATAGGTATATACAAGAAAAACACAGGCACAAAAGCTACGCCAGTCAGCTACGACACTTTAATTAATATACTGAAAACCAAAAGGAATTAGCTTTTTTCCATGGCGGTATTGCCGCCAGAGGTGGTTATACCAGTGAGGGCGACGCCGGCGACGCTTGTATTGTAAGCGTTGTTCTGATCAGGTGTTATGCGCCTCATCATGGGCAGTTGATGCAGCACCGCTATGAACCCGTTGCGAAAGCGCTGATTCATCCAACAGTAGATGACCGGGTTGTAGCACGAGTGCGACATTGCAAGCCAATGACAGCAGGCCCAGAGGTACGGCAGCCCGAGCCAATGGTTCAGCTCCAAGTCGTGATCCAGTACCACCTGCAAACAGCGAGTGAATCGATTGTGTTCTGGACTTTACCTTCCCGTCAATTTCGTTTGTTTTCGCGCTATAGAACAGGGAGAGCGACAGAGAGAGAGAGAGAGAGAAAGGGAAGGTTGACTCTCGTTAAACAGCCCGCGGGAAATGAGTTGTCGTTTGCTACATTACGAGACACGACGCCTCTTTACCGCCACTGGAGTGCAAACCTTGCTTTAACGAGCTTCGGTTTTGTAAATTTAAAGCGCACGCCCTGTCTCGCAGTTTTGCTGCGTGCCGTGATAATTTTGAAACTGTAGATTTAACGGGACCATAAAATACGCAACACGAGTAGGCGGGATAGCGTTAAATTAAAAGATCGTGAATATAATTCTTCAGGTTTTCATTAAGGTAATAAAGTTTGTTATAAGAGGATTATACAAATTTTAAATAACATTTTCTGGTCGAATGAAGTAAACTGCTTGTTAGGAAGAAAACATTGAAAAGTGGGCGTCCTCGTTAAAAACAATCTGGAATTTATTAAACAAATCTTCAATCTATTTATGCTAGCATAAACATTATTTATTTCATTTGGACTTATGTGACTCTAAATGAAATTGTAGATGAGAAATGGAGTTCGCATCAATACGATAAACTCTACAAAGCATATAGCAATTTTTCTTTAGATGTGCGGGGGCAATAGCATAGCATACGCTTCATATTAGTATGTGCACGGCAAATATTTCAAAGGGAAATTTATCTGTTTTCTGTATTTATGATTGAATGCAATAATATTGGAGAATTTATCATGATGTGATACTGACGCATACTCATATATACCGAGAAAACCTCTAGACTCAAAACACATAAAAACTGACTATTATATACAACGAATCATAATAAAATATTTTTAACTAGTATTATTCGAATAGTTCTATAAACAATCATCTTAGGTCAGATTAATTTATTAGGAAATGATTAATTGTTGATCATTTTTAAAGTCTTTTTATTATCGCCATTACTTATCTATTATTAGCAAAAGTAATGATGTATAAATATAGTGTAAATTTATAGTATACGCACTGTAATATAATTTTGTTAACTTTTCTATGCTAGATTCACTGTATTAACTTATCGACATGTATAGATGTGAACAGGCAAAGGATTTTATTTTTTGGAGACGAATTCTAAATATATTTGAATTATTATAAAAATAATTTGTGTAAATAATTTATACTAAGACCAATTTGATCAAATTTTCAATGTTTCAACGACAACCCTCATCATAACCGAAAAAAAGTGTAGTAAAGTAATATTTAAATAATATTTTTCTTATTCTCTAAATCCTGCTGGAACTATGCTTGAATTACTGTATATTTCTATCAATATTACAGATTTTAGCTGTGCAAAAAAAAAAAAAAAAAAAAAACAATTAACCTAATTTACTAAAATACATGCTTGTCAACAAAGGTCTCGAATTACTTTGCATATAACACGTGTACAAAATGACGGTAATAAATTGTCCATCTACATCATGACGTCAGGCGCAAGGGTCGGTCTTGTATATTCAGTATGCAGATCAACGAGATTCTTCGCGCTGTTGTGACGGCAGCTTAGATTTAGGAGAAATCGTTACGTTTTAGAATGCAGTGCGCGTCTGTTACTATTCAAAAGTTCGCCAAGAGTTAAAAACCGATAATCTCGTAAACTTTGCGTATACCAAACATAACAAGATTGTAAATCAAACTTATGTGATTTATAACTTCCGATGGCCTCGAGAATACATAACTAAAAATTATCGAATATGAATTTTGAAAGAAAGAATTGACCTTAACGATCAAAGTTAGTTTTTAATACTATAAAATATATTTTGTATTAAGGCGGTCTTACACCTATAGGCCTTTCTGGCCAAAATTACCTAAAAAAATGATAAAAAATATTATTATAATA
>UXGD01004788.1:0-16083 GCA_900474315.1 Torymus auratus
GAAAAAGCCTCACCTTTCTGCCCGTATCACTTTCAATTAGGTCTTTTAGCTTATATTTCGACTAATAAACGAAATACTTGCTTTTTTTACTTTATAAAACGTCCGACTCGTTGAAATTTGAGAATAGAAACAATTTGTTCTTTATTTTCGATTTTGAGCAAGTGGAACCATAATCGCACTTAAAATACAGGCGTGTCATTACTACGTCATTGATAAATATACAATTCCTTATATATTTTGTATAAATATAATTAAAATTGTGAAATTTTGATATTTTTGTAATAAAATTTCATTCCACACTACATTGAAAAATGAATAACAATAACCATAACTATAATAGTAGATATTTTTCTTGTATTCCACTGATTTTACCTGTAAGTCTATCACGGAGATCACGAAAATATAAAAAGTACATATATAGGTACAGATTGGATATATATCTGTCCTTTACTATTTATTAAAGCCAGCCCCATTTATTTAAGCTGCCGTTAAAAGGTTTCCCTATAGGTACACGAAAACGAGCTTTTATAAATATGTGCAAAGTTATTCTCTTTGCGGGAGTTTAAATAATTTAAATACTTATTTTATATTATTCTCTATTATTATGTTGTTTTTGTTACATATTACAATAAAAATTCCAGTAGAAAGAACCGTTTTTATTACGGTCTATATAGTAGAGTAAAATATTCATATTCAAATCTTGCAATTTATAGTTACAAAATGCAATAAATATAAAAAGTGTGCAACAAAATAATGAAATAAAATTATGATTCCTATTTGACAAAAGTTGACTGATAAAGTACCCCGTACAAAAAAAAATGAAAAACGGGGTTACAATCAAATTGACTGAAAATCCAGTATGTTGTACAAGTACAACTAATTTGACTGTACCTCGTTTTTCGTTTTATGTGGAGTCCTTTATTTTAAATCACGCAAACCAAAGACTATTCTTTCATTTTTTAATGAATTTAGTATTTTTAGTATTTATTTTTGGTATTTTTACTTTCATTAAAAAATCAATATCTATTTGAAAAGGCTTCTCATTCTTAGATATTTTTACATTTCTAAATGATTTTCTCTTTATAATACGTGAAGATCTCATTTTTTTCTTTGAATGAACATGTAGGGCAGAACGTGATCTTTCGAAGTAAATATGTAATACTTTCATACAAGCAAAAATCTTTTTTTTATTGGAGGAGATTTTTAATAATCTAAAAGGGGTTTTCTAATAATGGATTTTATACAGTACGTATAAAATACAATATTTAAAAATTTGCGATATTATTAGAAACCATTGTGTAAAATTTTTATAGACAATTATTAATTCAATAATTAAAAATGCTACATTGATTAAAAATATAAAAAATATACATCAATTTGCTTATAACGTTACTAAAAGGGTTGTATTATTATATTATTGAGTTTGACAGTACATTTCATAATAATTGTAATTAATCATATATAATATGATTCACTCTGATGAAAATGATCTTTTATAAAAATATTTTTTTCACTAATTAAAATAAATATAAGAACTTTAATTATACTCTACAAACACATTGGTTCATCCGGAGTTCTGTGGAATCCTAATAACTTTTTCAGTAGATTACTAATAGGGATAAATACATGTTATATTTTAAGACTACGTGATATATAAATGATAGTCTTTATAATCATTGTATTGAACATAAAATTCTTCACATAGATTAGACAATAACAAAAATAATATTAAATTTACGAAGCGGTAGACGTTTAACATTGTTTAACATGTTTTACATGATTATTCGTATCAATTATAAACGTTAATTAAACTATACACAAATAAGTCAAAAATAAAAACATCAATAAGTTAAGAAGAATTAATTAAAAATGTATAACTTATATTTTAGAATCAGATGATTGCTCAGTCAGTATGATTATATCCATTCACTATATATGTTTGATCAAGGAGAACCTGCGAAATATTGAATATTTTACTATTGACTTTAATAGATTTTTATATCTGCATACAATATAAATTATGTATGAATAAGTTAAATAAACCTTATCTAATTTGAAGCTAACAGTTTTTATTATTTTTCTTCTTTTCGCATCTTTTTCTTGTCCATTTTTTGTAAAATCGTCACTATATGTTGTTTTAAAAAGAGACGTAGGTTTTACAACAGTTTTAAATGGTGGTCTATTTTCCTTATCTTCTTCCTTCAAAATTTAATATTTATATTATAAACTATTTAATTATTACTTAAGAATAATATTTTTGTACAACTTACTTGCTTGGTTGTTTTTATAGCCTTTTTGAGCGTATAAGGTTTTTTAACTTTCGGAGCTATTGGATCCTTCTTAATATTATTTAAAAAAGGAGTGGATAAATCGTCAATTTTTTTATTTTTTTTTTGCTAAAAAATATAATTTTTTTATATTTTCCCTTTATTGTGATTTATTAATGGTTATACCTAATTGATAGAAAAAAGCTATTCATTTTTCAAGACTTTCTGAACGTGCTTCTAAAGAATGCCGATATCATAACTTTAATTACTCACGAAAATGATTACCGATCGAATTTATAGACGATACAGATTTTCTACGATGAATAAGGAAATTAATCTTCAAATATTTACACCATTAATTAAACTAAACACTAATTAACATCGATTTACTAGTGAAAATGTTTTCCACGCTACACGCTACCAGTACCTGTATCTGTTTCAAAGTTGTTTTTAAATCATTGGTTCCTTTGGCTTTAAAATCCAATAACTGTAAAGATTTTTGCATAGTCTGCCCTGATTGAACGTTTTTGTTTATCGCTTTAGTTAGACCTTTTTTCGGCTTTTCTTGAATCTTAGTATTTATCAAAATCTTTTTTGGCGGATTGTGGTTGTTATTCTTATCTCCTTTCCTACTTTTTTCCTTCAATAAATATAAATCCAAATTGTGTATCTTTCCAAATATTTAATTATAGAAAACTAAAATATTACCGCAAAAACTTACATTTAATTTTTCCTGGAATAAATGTTCAAAGTCAGGAATATTCAAAGTCCTCGAATTTTTACGATCACTGCAGTGATTTTCTGTCTAAAAACATTCATTTAAATACATTAATATAATAAATGACTTACGTTACTTCAAACTTACTTTTTTCGTTAAAATGCGTATCGTATTTTCCGCCGAGCGTAATTTCAATTCCAAGTTTTTATTTTTTTTCCATAGTTGCGATATCTATAATCGAATCGTATATGAGTTATACATTTAATACATAAATATGTTACAGAAAAGAAGGTCAAAATGAAATTATATATCATCAAATATAATGAAGTTAAATGATTATTTACTTGAACTTTTTGAGTAAGTATTTCAGCCTTTAACTTTCTTTTCTCGTTTTTTGCGCTTGAAATGGCTTGATCAGTTTGGTATTCTATTTTGGCAATCTTATCCTCGTGATATTCTAAAATAACACATGGCTTTATATTTCTAACATCTGAGAAAGCAACACTTAGTTCTGCGCAGAATAAAAACATACCGCACAGTAGTTTAACTACGAATTGCTGAGAGCTGTTCAATGCTGGTAGAATGTAGCTGTTGATGCTTTAACAAAAATAATATTCAATGTTGTTAAACAATTCAAGTTTAAAGCAGATATAGTGTTATATGCAATATGTTTTACATTAATATTACAGTAATGCTTTAAAGAAAATATTTATGACTCATAAAAACTTATTTATAATCAGGTTCTATTGTATAGAAATTCTCACAAATAAACACATTTTATAAGTCCGAAAATTAAAGTATAAGTCTGCCTTGTCAGAAACGCCTTACCAATGACATCTGCATCTATATAGGTACTATGATAAAAATGATTGTTACATATCCTAAATAATATTTAAAAAGAAATTATATTTTATAGTTATAACACGTCCTTGATTAATAATAATACGAATTAATCAAAATCACTTGTTGAAAACTTACGTCTCATCCATTCTTTATTCGATTTAAATTATTATTATTGTATAATATACTAAAAAAATAATAATTTCGACAAGTACTGGCAAAGTTTGAGGTTCGAAAAATTTTCAATAATATCAGCTGAATCTCGAGGCAACTCTCAGCTACGACTGATATAATATAACCGGTCAATATATAAACAAATATTTAAAATCGATCGTATTATAATCGTGTGTACGATAAAGCGACATCTGTTATTTAAAAATACCTCTCGTATTTTTGATCTGAATTTCAGATGCGAAACTTAAGTTTTTCCTAAGTACAGCTATATAGATATGATATAAATTTTGTAAATATAGAATTTTTTTATTAAATAATTTCAAAAACATGAAACTGTAAAGGAATTAAAACTTCTTGTAACGACGATGAACGTGTTTTTGAAACAATATTTAAATGCTCTTGTAATTATTTAAACAAAAAGAACACAATTTCTGATATGTGTAATTATTGATTTGATTAACAAAACATTATTTTGAAAATTAATAACGAATAAACCAAAAATAAAAATAATTAGCTTTAAAGAAAAAAATTAAATGCCCGTACGTGTGATATAAGTATATACCTATACGGATTGCAAAAAGTGCATCGATGGCATTGCTTTGCATGCGCATATAGGTACTCCATTTGTCCACTAATGACGCGCTGCACATTCGGTGACGTAAGTAATAAACAAAAAAATGAAAGCCTGATTATGTATATATAGATATAATACACGTCGACGTCGCACACAGTGATTCATTCATTCTCTTATAAGCGACAGGCGCACACGGACAAACCCCTCCGCCCTCCGGTCGTAAGTACGTATATAGATAGTGATATATACCTATATATGTATTCCGTATAAGGTGCGCAAGGTGGTTTCTTGTGCATGCGCGCGCTCGATGTGTATAGAATATGTGGATAATAAGGTCTAGGTGTCACTTTTTCGGGCCCTGTGCGCGCACCCGTTTTTTCTTCGCTATAATGCGAGATTACACCCAAAAATCGAAAAAGAGTACAGGAGATTAGCGCGCCAGTAACCTATTAGAAAGAAACATATATTTTGGTGAGTGACTTGAGCAGCTTTTGTTTTTTAAAGTGAGAGTCGAGTCTGACAGTTTATTTGGCATCTTCGTTCAAGCTTCTCTAGCATGCAAGATAGATGCATGTATAGTAGATATAAGCAAGAAATTAAAGATGATGTATATTTATTCTAATGTATAAGTTTTAATTCAATCAAAGTATTTGTTTTTACTTAACCTATAATTTTAGCAGAAAGACATATATACACAACATTTGATTATTTAGTTTGTAGCTGATTTTTTTGTTTGTTTTAGATATAAAGTGGAGGTGAAACTAATGCAACTATGGAAGTACTTAATAAACTACGAAATACAGTGAGCAACACACTGAGCAACACTGTCAGTAGTACAGCTCACAGTCTTTCTCAGCTGTCCAGTGTCTTGCCAGGAAATCCTGTAACTAGAGAATTCGAGGCCACTGCTCACATATGCACTGCAGGACCTGGATTATTGTGGAAGGTTTACAGTGGCTTCAAGAAATCCACAAAGCAAAAGGCTGCGATATTTGTTTTTGAAAAGCGACTACTGGATCAGTGGCCGGAGAAGTCTGTCAGGGAGAGTGTCTTGGAAACATTGAAAAAAGGTGTTGTACAATTGACTAAACTTAGGCACCCACAGATACTGACAGTGCAGCATCCATTAGAAGAGTCCAGAGATAGTTTGGCCTTTGCTACTGAACCAGTATTTGCAAGTTTAGCAAACATTTTAGGATCTGTAGATAATTTGCCACAATCTGCTCAAACTACATTGAGAGATAACAAGATATTGGATCTTGAAATGAAATTTGGACTGTATCAATTAGGTGAAAGTTTAGCTTTTTTACATAATGATGTGAAAATGTTACATAGAAATCTTTGCCCAGAATCTATTGTAGTTAATGATCATGGAGATTGGAAGATTTTTGGTTTTGATTTTTGTGCAACAAACCAGTCGACTCCGGATGAGAAGGTAATATTACATTATTTTATGAAAACATCAGTTATATTGAAATTATAATAACAATTATATTTTTTAGCCAAGCTGGGCATGTATAGATCACAATTCATTTCCAAGTGGCATCAGAACATCTATACATTATCAAGCTCCAGAATGTGTCAAAACATCTACAATAGGTCCACCAACTGATATATTTGCTCTTGGTATATTAATTTGTTATCTTCATGCATCTAACAATCCTTTATGGCAGTCTCGGAAAGACCTATTAAACTATAAACGTTATTTAGAAGAATTAAAAAGTTTAATTCAATCAGCTAGAAGTTTTGATTTGCCAGAGTCGCTTAAGGACACAGTTAAACTTATGCTACATGGTGATCCAGAATTAAGGCCTGATGCATATCAATTTGTCAAGGTGATCATCTAAATATATATGAAACTACTTAGATTACTTTTAAATATAAAAGATAAATATTAACCTACTCTGTACTTCTTTTAGATTGAATATTTTAACGACATTAGTGTAAAAACATTAATTTACTTAGATAAACTATTTCAATGGGACAATCTGCAAAAATCACAGTTTTACAAAGGTTTACCTCAAATTTTAAAACAGTTCCCACGTAGAGCTGTATTGCAAAAGGTTCTCCCTGCTCTTCAAAAAGAATTTGTTAACGCACCTATGATTCCATTTCTTCTTCCAAGTATTCTTCAAGTTATGGAGGAATGCACAACTGAAGAATTTACTGAGCGTATTCTTCCTATGTTAAAGCAAATATTGGTTATTGAGGAGCCACCACAGGTAATTGTAGCATTTATTTGCATAATTTTTTAAATATTATTATAATTCCTGATCATTACATTTTGTACTTGCAGATTAGTTTGCTACTTTTACAAAAAATAGATTTGTTACTGAAGTGGTGTTCTCCAGATATAGTCAAAAACTACATAGTGCCAATGATGACTCGAGCTTTGGATTCAAAATTGGAACAACTTCAGGAACATTGTTTTGTGGCATTACCATCCATTGTAACTATTGTTGATGGCTCAACTATGAAAAATTCTGTTATTCCTAGGATGAAGAAGATCTGTTTGGCTGGTAGAAATGGAAATTATAGTCTGGGTGTACGTGTAAACTGCTTACTATGTCTTTCTAAAATCTTGGAAAATCTTGATCCCTGGGTTGTGCGAGAAGAAATCTTACCGTTCCTACAGCAAATACCTTGTGCTGGTGAACCAGCAATTTTAATGGCCATAATAGGTATGATTTTGAACCTTCCTTACTTAATCATAAAATTTTTATTTTAATTATGATTAACCCATTTACATTTTATTTCTAGGTCTCTTTAAACTAATTTTAACTAACAGTAAATTAGGTATAAGTAAAGAAATTTTAGCTACTAAAGTATTGCCGTTTTTGTTACCACTCTGTGTAGAGCAAAGTTTTAGTCCAAAACAGTATGAGTTACTGGTTTCTTTAGTTAATGACATGATTACACAAGTAACTATGGAACACAGGGAAGCTCTGCAACAATTACAAAAGACGAGACAGTTCCATGAAAATATGTCTGATACCTTAAACATATCTACGAATTCTCTCGGAGATATGATTTCATCACCATCTAATACTCTAGAAATTTTCGAAACTAACTCATTTCCTTCACCTTCACAAAATAAACCACAAATGCCTCAGTCTCGAACACTTAGTTTAGATGAAAAAATTAGGTAATTCTGAAAGTTTTATCCTTATTTAATCAATACAATATTACTTAAATATAATTCTGTAACTTGTAAGATGAGTAACTTAAAATTTTCAAAAAATTTTAGATTAGCAAAACAAGAGGAAATGAGTCATCAGATGAAAAATCAATCTCCATTAAGACCGAACGTCACACCATCGGGATCAACAAAATCACGGCCGAAAGACTTAACGGATACTTTGCTGGCGAACAATCTCAATCAGCTGAACTGGTCGACGACGAACAAGACGCCGACGTCGACGCCAAGCTTGCCGAACGCTACTACCCCTACCTATATAAGCATGTCGGCGAAAAACGCGTTTTCGCCCACTGGTAACGCGTACAACGCGCAGAGCAACAGCGTATTCTCGCCAAGCAGTAATACACCACAGCCGGCGTTTGGCAACAGAATGCAGCCGTCCACGATGAGCTGGAACCAAACAGTGCCTCAGAACTTCAATGCGAGTCCGAACGCCATGCAACTGGGCGGCGCAAACACGGGATGGACGACGCCGTCGATGATGCTACCAAACGCGACAACGCCGAACTCAAATTCGCGCTTGCAGAGTCCGAATGCACCCAAACTATCGACCGAGGAGATAATGGATTTTCTAAAGTGAGCAGTGCTCGAACAGTATTTTTATTGACTGCAAACGTTTGAGAGTTTAAGCAATCCTGGATATAGAATTAATCCAGAGGAAAGCTTATTATAAAATATGTGACGTTTCGTGGAAAAGTTTATTCCCTTCGATTATTATCTTATCATCTGATTTAATTCACAGTTTTTTTTTAAATTAAACTATACACATTGTATAACAATATTTCGTTAGAAATATTAGAATAACTACTCCTTTTATTTATTCGATAAAAAATGTTTTATTATGTTCAACAAATTACTAGACATTTCCTGAGTATGTATATTTTATTCTGTAATATTTGAGAACAAAATTACTTAATATCATGGTTTATTGCAATTAATTAACAATTTTTTATAAGCAAAAGCCAAATATATATATATATTAAGAATGTACCGAAATTGTATTAATTCAATATTATTTCATTGATAATTCACAAACTAAATTTGAGTTGATATTTTATTTTTATGAAATTTCAGCAAATAGCAAATAAATTTGTCTAGTCCATTTCTCAAGAGAGAATATTTTGAATGTTGTATTTTGTAATGAACAACTTTCAACTAGTTTTGTTAAAACTTAATAAATTTAGATGTGTCAGTGATTTTTTAAAGTTTTAAACCCTTTTCATTTTCTTATTCAGTTTTTATATTCATGCAGGTAATTCATACAAATATTTATGTAAGAATTATTGTTAATAAAGATAAAATTGTAATTAAAAATATGTTTGTCTATTTTTAAATACTGAACAGTTTCTTACTAAAAATAGGTGAGGGTAACGAAGAAAAAAACATACCTGGATGAAAAATACAATTTTAATATAGATTTTAAATAAAAGTATATTTTTACATTATTGTAACTAATGGTATTTGAGAAATGAATACCTACTATCCGTATTAAAATAAAAGTACAAATATTGAGTAGTGCTAGTGAAAAATCTAATGGAGATCAAAAGTAAAAGTTTTCGATCAATTATTATCAATATATTAATCGCTTATAACAAAAGGTAAGACGCGAAAATCTTCGTAATGCTATGCTTATGAACATGTTATACAAATGTAAAAATATTCTCTATCACGACACATTATCACGCCTCATCATGTTACCATTTCATACACACAGATTATTCTCTAAACGTGACTTAACCCTTTGCAGTTCTTTTTCTGATTTATACGAATCACTTTTATTGGCTAAAATAACTATGTATTAAATCATTAAATCACACAAAACATCCTATTTACTATATACATAAATTAGTTAAATGTCATGGAATCAAATATGCAAGATATAGTTTCAAAAAGTTATAAAATAAGTGAAAAATAGTAACAGAAATAAAATTATTCCAGAATAAGACTTTTATGGGTTAAGCCATGACATTATCAGAAAAAGTATTTTCAGTTACATCTAAGAATTGAGCTCGTCAATTTTCACATAAAAATTTATTTTTTTCATTGTCCATATACTTTTTTATTCGAAATACAAATTATTGTAAGTACTAAAAAGTCTGATGTAAAATATTTTAATCTGAATTATTTAAAATATATCTCTTACGTTACTTACAATTTATAAAGATTTATGCATTAAGTAATTAAGGTCTCTTATTTAATATTTTTGTAATTTTTTCAAGTGACTCACCTTGAAGAAAATTTCGACTACAACGCCGTTCAATAAATTTTTTACTTTTTGTTTTACTTAAAAACTACGCATTATCCTAAACATCAGTAAGATTGCAAAATATACAACCTTTAATGTTCGGACTCTTGAATACTTTTTGTTGTTTAGTATTCAAGTGAACATTCAATTTTATAATCTAATTATTATTTACTCCTGGCTAGAAAAATTTATTGAAGATATAAAAAATTCAATCATTTAAAGAAAATTTTCAATTAAAGTTTGAATAGTTGCAATTAATAAAATATAATAAAAAATATAAAATAATAAAAAAAATAATAAAACGTAATTAAATTTTTAATTTCTTGAATACAAAATCTGTTCATGGATAATACGATTTGAGCTCTTGAATCAAACATTACTATAAAATATAGTATTGATCATTCTGATCGGAAATTCCATGATTCATTTTTCACATATCTTTTATAAATATATTACTATACCTACAACTCTCAGATTCCATGTTAATGTTTAGAAAGAATTCTAATAATTATTAAATTGTTAACTTCTCTGGAATAAATTAAATGCACATGGAAATACGTGTAAGTAAATCAAATAAGAGTTGTAATGAAAAAAGACTCAATCGGTACCACGTATGCAAATTAATACATGTAAATCAATAAAAAAAATTTTAATTGTTAATATAATAAATGATTAAACTAAAGACATGATTACGTATTAATATTTGTTTAATCTCCAGGGTTCTTTCCCTGAGCTGACTGCAAGGCAATCAATAACGAAGCGATAGTTGAATCAAGAAAAATTTCGAGAATATACAAAATTCATCATTAGTTTTATGAAACAAATTTTACAATATAAAAGAATGATAAGGAATGAAGTGGAAAACATAGTTTTCAGTGCGATAAAAGAGTTAAAAATCACAGAAATCATATACTAAAAATAATTAAAAATACTAGAAAATAATGACAGTATCAGCAAAAAAATTCAATTCGTTATCACAAATTTTCATTCATAATGTACACTTTACATTGCAGAATTATGTTATAGTTTTTATTGCAAGTCTTAAAACTCACTTTACTAATATTTTCGATGTAAGAAAAAATAATTGGTTACAGTTGGTAATTACATTGTCTTATTATGCTAAAGTTGTTATTTAAAAAAAAAATTAGTTATTAACTGTAACCAATAATTTGAAATTTCGTAATTCTATAAATGTAATAAAAACAATGGTTTTTGTTTGCGAAAATCATTTTTAAGAGATATGATACTGTCATCTATGAGGTTATTTTATAGTTCCATTACTTTAAAAATTTTAATCTAAAAATCACAATAAAATATCAGATTGAAAACAATTTTTCACTAATTAAATTCCCTTGAAGCATGATTATGGAAAAAATAAGATAAACTAGTAATTTAGAAACTAGACTAGTTATACCAAATAAGTTTGTTTTCTCAATCAATTTTTCTAGCCAGTATACTCCACACTTGTTTTCTAATTATTGCTGCAGTAAAATCGTCCACTGGCGATAGAGTACCAATAATTGGATCTCCTTTTCTCATCGTTCCTTAAAATAATAGTACGAAACAAGAGAAAAAATCTTTAAGATGGCATAAGATATCTAGTATTTTGTGGCAAGATCTCGTTCATGTTAACAGCCTGCTGCGGCAGCGCATTGGCGTCTTTAAGCTGCATGTGCTCCTTGAAGGCCGAGAAAGTCTGCATGAGGTTTGTTTCCTTCTGCAAATTTTGTATATGCTGCAACAAATGCGTCGTTGATTCTTGCTTTATACCACCGTCCTTGAAAAAGCTGTTAATATCTGGCCTGAGAAGCATTGACGCAGTAGCCGTCGCTGCAGCGGTACTAGTTGCGATAAGGTTATTCGAGTCGGTGCTGGTCGATGACAACTCCAGCGGATCCTTCTTCGGTTTGTGCTTTTTGATGCCAAGGTGCGTCTGCGTATGCTTGTTCAGATGATCTTTACGAGAGAAGGCCTTTTGACAGACCTGGCAAGAGAAATTTTTGTCGCCCGAGTGAATCACGTAGTGCCTCGTGAGGTGTTCGTTGCGCTTGAAGGCTTTCTGACAGATTGGACACTTGAACGGTCGCTCGTCCGAGTGGCCGCGCATGTGTTGGTCAAGGTGTTCCTTGCGTTTCAACATCGCACCACATTCTTTACACTGATATTTTCGTTCCTAAAGCACAATAAAATCGTTAAGTCTCTTTAGAAATAGATAATATTAAGTGCGTACATTTTAACAGGTTAATGTTGAACATGATAAAAGTATACATTAGATAAAACTAAAATTACAAATGTTTTAGAACCCCATTTTATATTTAAAAGCACATATTTTACATATTGGTCGTGATAAACTTGTTGAAATCATACTGCTGCGTTTCAAAATAATTCATTGTATAACTAGAGAAGAAAATTGACTTTTCCTAACGTGGGTAATGATTGAACACGGGTGACTCACAAGGGCATAATATCATCATCAGAGTCTGAAAAGTCAAATCTTCTCTTGTTATACACCATAATGTTTTTAATGAAAAGCGGATGAAGGATCGGGCATTCCGAGTCGTTAATTATATTTTATTATACACTTTAAACACGAAATCTTGTAAGAACTTACTACACGTTTGCAAAAACATTGATCGGTTATTTACTAATTAAAGTTATTAATAACACGTTTTTATGTCACCTGTGAGCAATAGGAGGAAAACCCCCTATGCTCAGTACAGCTCTCTTCAAGCACAAATTGAAGAAAAATATTTTATAATCAATATATTATTAAATTAGAAGTACTTTACCTGTACATGTACTTGTATATGTTGATCTATTTCATGTTTTTGAGAAAATGCAAGGTTGCATTCAGGACAGCAGTATAAAGTAGATCCATCTAGTGCCATTGTGACTTTTACTTCCCCAGTTTTTGCTCTAAATTTTGTTTTTCTTTCAGGTTTTGGTACATCAGTTTGTACTGTTTGTTCCATTTTACTAGATTGAGCTTGACTTTGTGTACCATTGTGCTGGTTTTCTGGTTGCTCTTCTATATGAACATTGACATCACTTGGATTCAAAGGAATCATTGCATGATCATTATTTATATATTGACTACCATCATTTTGCATTTGTGGACTTTTGTAAATTGGCACACTAGGAATGTTTAAAATATTATTTTGAATTTGATCATTTTTATGTTCATCAATCTTTTCTTTCTTCACGTTTTCAGTTTGTATTTTGATTAAGTGTTGTAATGTTGATAATTGCATAGGTAGTTTTTGAATATACTCAGCCATTGTTGTTATACTTGTTTGTTGAACTGCTTGAGAGTTTATCTAAAATATTAAGGAGTTTAAAAATATTATATAAAAAGATAATGCAATAATTAAAATTTGACTCTAGGCATATCACTACACAAATGTTAATTTGTGAGAAATTTATTGAAAAATGAAAAATATTGAACCATATTTAATATGTTAGGAAATATGAAAATTCTGTATTAATGGAATCATGAATAATAATAATTTTAGTATCACGCTCATTGTAAAATGTAAATAAAAACGATCAGAATTTTATCTTGTAACTTGTATTAACAAGAAGATTGTTTTAATTATTTTATTATTATTATTATTATTATTATTATTTTTTTTTTTTTTTTTTTAACCTTGCTGACTAGCAACCTATCTCTGAGAAGAATTATATGCTAGTTTACCATAACTATCAGTTTTTATTCCAACAAATTTAACAATCAATAAAATATATACTTACTGTGCCACAATTAGATTCATCACTTCCATTTTTCATGTTATTAGCATCTTGTTTTTCATGAGAACTATCAGTATGTGACGGATACATATTTGGAATAATTCTCATAGGTAAATTATGAGACTGTACATTTAAAACTGTGTTGTTTTGACTATATGCTGGAATGTTTATTGTTTGAAAACCCTGTTTTTCACATAATTGCATTAAGGTGTTAGAATCTGGCCAATTTAAAATTGTACTAGAATATTTGTTTGGTGAATTAATCTGTAAATATAGAAAATAATTATAATTTTTGTAAAGCCAGAGCATGAAAAAATATTTGAATTGTGCAATTATGACTATCATTGATCTATATAACAAACAATAGATTTATTAAATATAAATAAATAATCTAATAAATAACATCATATAGTAGAATAGTAATAGAATAAAAATTTATTAAATGATAGCTTCCAACAGGTAATGTGTACCTGTGGTATGGCTAACTAAATCGCATATATTAATCAAATTAATTAAATTAAAATTTTTTATCATACTTGTAAGCAAATCAAGTAAATTCAACAAATTAAAACATTGTTGTAAACTATTAGGACTAGAACTTAATACATAAATCTTGAACCAGAATTTACAAAGATATAAATTTGATACATAACTAAAGTTAATTATGTAATGTATTTATAAAATGCATTAAATTAGAACCTGTGTGCATATACAATAAGGTTTAAGTAAATGAATACAAAAATTAAAATCTGCATTAAATTTATAAAAATGTACTTTTGACTTACTAAAATTTGCTTTGCTGTATGAGAATCAGCTGCTGTCGTATAAATTGTGTTTTGCACAGCCTGCAGGAGATCAACTCCAGACGAGACATAATTTGTAGTTGTGGCATTAGTAGTTTGTGAGTTGTTACGACCTGTCAACTCCGAAAACTGTGGCAGTGAGCTCTGAGCATTTTGTTGCTCAGAAAAATTCATCTTGTAGATTGGATTATTGACTTTGACTACTTGAAATTTTCACTGTGATCATAATAAAAAAATTATTAGTATATGTCTATAGTTATTAAACAAAAATTTGTTTAACTATTCAAATAATTAACAGATAATTTGTACAATATATTTAATAATTAATTCTTATTTATATTTTTATATTCAATATTATTAGGATGATATTTGTTTTGCTACGAGCTTTAATAAATAAGAATTATTTGTATACACCCAAAATAAAAACAAAGGACTATATACTAATACTTCATAAAGTGTCCTCTGTACGAAACATATTTACTGATTTTTCACATAAAACTGAAACTTTCTGATAAAGCAAAACGATAATCTAAATAAAACTCTCTAAACTGATTTATCTACAAAAATGTAAATAGAAAATTTCTAAAAAAAAACTAAATCATCGAGTAGAACATGCCGCTCGTTGACTTCGGTGTCCTTCGGCTAAACACCGACTGCCTAATTGCTAACGAGTCGAAAATGAAGCTAACTCAATGTTCACCGTAACGACGCAATCGGTAAAACAATTGCAGCAAAATCTCATC
The DNA here is from genome assembly GCA_900474315.1 of Torymus auratus. Classification (NCBI taxonomy): domain Eukaryota; kingdom Metazoa; phylum Arthropoda; class Insecta; order Hymenoptera; family Torymidae; genus Torymus; species Torymus auratus. The sequence continues at coordinate 15,311 of UXGD01004788.1, forward strand.
ATACCGCATGTACGGAAAAAAGGACACCTTGTGCCTTGCACCGCTAGAAAATACAGGACCGATTCATTGGAAAAATCGGAAAAACCGCACGCGCGTCGTTCTCTCTCGAAAGCAGAAAAATAACCTCAAAGTCCTGCTGTCATTGCGGCCGAAAAAGTGCCATGTCCCCGCTGTGCGCGCGTGAGTCCAGGCTTGCAACGAAGTCAGCGATTGCGCCGGTCTCACCCCCTCGGTACTTCTGCCGCGGGTCCTACGTACTCCGCTACACCCTGCACTGTAACGATCCTTGGAGACGGCCGTCCTCGCAGACTTCTTGATGCTGCAGCTAGCGCACGCGCACGCGCTGATCAGTCAGGATCACGCACACCGCGCTAAAAGTCGACTACAGAGCTGCACTGAAAGCCAGCAGAGCAGCGACGGACGTGCGTCCGTGCGGCGCGCGTTGTTTATAGGCTGCCTGCACAGTGCCCACAGTGGTCTGTGGCAGTAGTGGTACAGCCGCACAGTGCATACACAGCGAGAGAGAGAGTGTGTGTGTGAGTGAGAGAGAGAGAGAGAGAAAGAGAGGCGTCCATCGTAATACGTTGATGGGGGAGTCAGGGGGACTGGAGCTGGGGAGCGCGTGGTCTTTTGCGGGGCCCTTTCTACATATGTGTGTTCTGTCTGTTCTGTACATTCCGACCTACCTACCCGTTGTGCCTGTGTCGCCACGGAACAAAAGTAGAGTCGACGGTCTACTTAATTTGTAGTTCATGGTGCTCCGTTTTTCAAAA
>UXGD01004789.1:0-16082 GCA_900474315.1 Torymus auratus
TACTCGTCTTCGGCTCGTGCTTGCTCGCCTTCGACTCGTACTGCAAACTTCACACTCGGTCTAAAAAAGCCCACTTTGCGCCCTTGGTACACAATATACTATATGTGTAGTGGTTCACTGTATACGACTTTTATTTTTTATTGCCTAGAAGAATTTGAGGGAATCCTATTTTTTAAATGTTTGTTACAGTATTTGTAAGCTAACTAGGACTAATCTTAAAATTGTATCTATATCAACCTCTATATAAAATTGTATCTATATCATTTTATATGGTTTTTCACTTATTATCTTGATGAAGAATTTCAGGTAAGCTATATATCGTCATTCCCGAATAAGAAGGTGACAACTCAGAAGCCGGTTGAATACGGTGACAACTCAGAAGCCGGTTCAACAAGGGGCCAACTCAGCGGCCAGTTCGACATGGTCGACATTCGAGCTGCCAATATATCGGCAACGGTTTTTTATGACCATTTTGTGTTTTAGCGAGATTTCCAGCCAATTTGTCTACTTGATGGAAATATTTTTATGGAAAAATAATAAATAATCCAAATCAGAAATGCATAAAGTCATATTTTATCATATAAAATCAGTCTGTAACGTGATTATTCACAATCATTGATAATAAATTTATTATTTTTATTTATTCGTGTTCATAATTTTTTTTATAAAAAGTATATCCCTAGCGTTTCATGGATAGCCAATAAAACATAAACCTTATGAATAGTTATAAATATAAACCGATAATGGATTGTTATTCTTTTGATAAAAATATTCTCATCGTGGATTATGACTTATTTATCAGCTGACACGACTATTCATTTTGAAGCAGGTTAAGAAAATAATAAAAGTAAAGCAAATTGTTTGAACGATTCGTGAAAGAGAAGAAAGGCAGGCCGACGATACATCGGCTTGAAGCAACGTTAGAAGCGAGCGTAGCGGAAAAAGAAGAGAAAGTGGAGGGTATAAGGCGGCAGAGAGAAAAGGAGAGAGAAGAAAAATAAACTCACCCTGCAGCTGATGAATCGTCGCTTGGTACTCGGCCAACTTTTCATCCACGTAATCCTGGCTCTGGCTGGCGATAATCTCGGCGGTGCTCGGGCCCGAGTCCTCATCATCGGCGGTCTGACTCGGGTCCAACGGTACGCCGACGAACTCGTACTCGCCCGGCCGGTACGGAGCGATCAGGTACTCAGGCGGGCCGCAGGGCTGGGGCGACTGGCAGCTCGCGGGACTCTGCAATGGCAAACCGAGAATAGACTAATTAATACGCACGTGCTTGCCTGCTTGATGCATGGGAGCGACGCCGTGTACCCGACTTTCCAGCCCTATCCCTGGCCGTTTAATTCCCGTGTGCTCTGCACTCTTGTCCCTTTTGCTGCTCGCGTCCACGCTAATGCATTGCGCTACATTGTGTGCGAAAATAGGCTTGACATTTTTCCGCGAAAACCAGCCGGAATTTCAAGGTATTTTCGCTTCAAATATTTCCAGCGCAGATGAACGAAAATAAAAATCTTGATTCAGTTTTATTTCAAGTTAAAAAGAAAAACAGTAGAAATTTCCGGGTATGGTTAGACGTTACACACTGCTACCAATGTGGCAGTGTTTCAACGACAAGAAAGATTTATTTCATATACAAGCGTCGTTTTATCGGTCGCTGACGCTCCCTCGCTTTCGTCCCACCATTTTATATGGATCATACTTTTACTTTTAGATATATAATGTAATAATATTGAAGAGAGGGTTAGTTTTCCGGCGCCACACTGAGAAAAAGAAATCATTGTGAGTAACGTTGATATTATAACAGTTACCATATCGATAGTTATGAACAATTGACTGCGTGCTCGCGCGTGTAATACAGGTTAGGTTCTCGCGTTTGTTTATATTCAATTGCCAATGCTAAGCCTGATTATAAAATCAGTAAACAGGGAGAAATTCAAGTATTGTACACATTGTCATGATTAGATTTCCTTATTATGAACTATTTTTACTTATAAAAGTGTATGAATGTCATTTTTTTATTCATTTCGCCATATTGTAACTTTTACAATATCACTTTTATTATTCGTCTTATTATACATAACGGATTAGCTTAATTGTATTAAAAGCGATATAGGTCCTGCAGGACTATATTAAACTGCTATTTAGAATGACAAGGAAGGATGAGCAGCATGTATTGAGCAGGTGTTAAGGCCGATAAAGGCAGAAAGTGTCACCTGAGGCGATTGCGGGATAAACGGCCTGGCGGTGAGGTTCCCGGGCGCGATGGGCGAGGGCCAGCGGGGCCTCGGGCACTGCACGAATCCGGGCGAGGGGCAGCCGAAGACCGGCGACATGCCGGGCGAGATGGGCACGCCGATGGGCACCGGGCTCATCGGGTGCATCGCGCCATGCGGCTGGTAGCCCGGCGGCAGCTGAGGGCCTCGCTGCTGCTGCGGGTGCTGGCCCGGCTGGTAGGGCTGCGGCGTGGGGCTGAACGGCGAGGCCGGTCGGAAGGGGCTGGGGGCGGCATTGCGAGGGCCGGGCTGCCAGCCACTCGGCCCGCCGTAGGGGCTCGGCCCGCCTCGGCCGGGCGGCTGCGACATCGCCTTGACGTCAACGCCTTTCACTTGCTCAGCCCAAGGATGTCACTGCTTGTCCTTCCTCTAACATCTCTGTAAACATAATTACAGTTCATCTGGATTATCAAAATTCGCTTTATATATTTATATATAGGAAATTATATACGTAATATTTTTTTACCGCTCTTTTAGAGATTCTTACGATGAACCCGTTTAGTTACCTGCTTCGACTTCTTAATATTTCATAAAATATAATTAATTTTTCTGGAATAGATATGAAATATTTTCTGCTAGAATTTCTGCAGAATTTTCCTGTAGGTGATAATTTACGAGGTATTAGAAATAATTATTTAACCACCAGTTATTTTTGCTGAGTCAGTGATAATCGACCCTCATCTGTAATTCCATGATTGTTAGTATTGTACATATATTATCTAATATACATCATTGAGTAATAACAAATTCACTCCCACGAGAAATTCTGCAAAAGTATGCATGCAAAAAAACTCTACAAAGTTTTCGCCCACAGGGAAATTTCACAGAAATGTCAATAGAAAATATTCAATATATACCTACGTGTACAGCGAAAATTAATTATATTTTTAACTATTAAAAAGTCAAAGCCGGTGATTCTAAGCTTCTGTATGGGTATCCCACGAGGATGAGAACATTTAAAGTAAGGGCTGATGCAACGATACTTTTAATATTACTATTTTTTAATTAAATAAATTGAAAAATTAAAATATCGTTGTATCAGCCATCTCTTTGATAGTGGCCGCATCGAAATGGATTGGTACCATTAATCATTCTTTAGTTTTTTAATGTTTAAAAAATATATAATTTTTGTTGTACATATGTGCAGAATTTTATTTAAAAATTTCTAAACAATTGTCTATTATGCTCTTATTTTATGCAAGATCAAGCAGTAATAAGTTATTGTTTATTAATCAGGTAATTGAGATTTACATTTTTCTTTTAGGGAGTTTAAATTTTGCCGGTGCACGTGGGTTTAAAGACATGCACACCGCGTATTGCATTTCGACCTTTCACCGCAGTGGGGAGACGATGTCCTATGATGTAACTTTACTGGTCGTCCAGGAATAGAATACGCATGGCCTTAGTAGACAGTTAGTAGGGATTAAGCCCGTTATATGAGTTTGTCTCTTTAAAGAAATGCTAACAAACAATTTACTGAACGTTATTTTTACATTTTAATGATCTGTTGGCGTCTATGAATATTTTCTATTAATTTACAATATATTGTTAGCTTTAAAAATTGAATAGTAATTAGCATGTTTATTTTGTGTGTATGTATGTGTGTGTGTGTGTGTGTGTGTGTTTGTGTGCGTGTGCATGTTTTTTTATCCTTATAATTAATGGAAACCAAGCAAGAACGTATTGTTTTATAAATATGCTAAAATTGTTAAGAGAGTAAGAGACTAATCATTTCCATTCCTATCATTCAATAGGTACGTGTCCGTTAAGATGCTATTTCACTATATAGCTATACATAGCCAGAAATAAGAATCGATTCATACTGGCTAAATATTTTGAAAATTTTTAAATATTCTATAGTATACTAAAAATCAGTATCATTATATTTTTATTTTAATGGAGAATTTATTCATAATTCATATTAAATTCAAATATTAAAGATGCAACTGGATTGACACATTAAACTAACGTAAAAATATCCATTTTCTACAAGTGTTACCGTTTTTTCACAAAAATTTTTAGAGAGCGACCGTGGTTGTCTTCAATTACTAATGCTCTTATTTTCTTGTGAATCAGAAAACCACATAGTAAAGTTCTACTTAATGTATCTAACAATAAAAGATGTCAGTATCTTACATTGGCGTATAACCCCATTAATATGGCATAGATCGAATTCTTTCATCTGTTCTTTAAAACCAAATTAACACATTTTGTAGGTTGAATAAGTCATTAATTTTTTTCTAAGCCAATTAAAGTAGACACATTTCATCATTTTCAAATAAAAAAGAGAAATAATGCCCTAGACAAAAATACTTTTCATAGAAATATTTATTAGAGTATCAATAAGAACCAAGTCGAGATAATTATATGTTTGGTTCTTTCTCATGATTTCATTTCACTTCTTTCATTACTTTTGCTCTACCTTATAATTATTTTATGGCTTCTTTGTGACTTATTTATGAATATACATTTTAATAACTTAATAACTTTTTTGTACAGATAATATAGTTTTCTGAAGTTCAAATGATTGCTTTATGTTAAATTTGTATCTTCGATTTTCCGCTGATAGTTTAACTTAATTGAGCTCTATTTTGCTTGAGATTTTTGCATTTTTATTAGTTTTAAGTTTTTTGACACACCTCTCTCATTAGATTTATTAACTTTACCCTCATTACTGACCCTTTGCTTTTGCGAGCCTATTTCAAAGAACAACATTTTTTAACATTATCAATTTCTGTGAGCCGACCGAAGTTTTCTGTACAACTCGGAAGTGGGAAGAGAAGATTCTAGCCTGGTAAGTTCTGGTTTGATCAAGGAGATATATTAATCAAACCAAAGATCTTTCCCTCATCAGAGCCCATGGGTATACCAAGCCAGACTTTTTGGGTTATCTGGACCATCCTGAATATAAAAAAAATCGTGAACACGGTCGTCGGTAGCAAGCTTTCTTGTCGACAATAATTTTTTTTTTTTTTTAATGCTTAAAACTGTTTTCTTCAAACATAAATCATTTCGTAGGACAGAGTTGTGGATACATTTGAAAAAAAAGAAAATAAAACTAGAAAATGCAAGCTACCCCAAGTGGAAATATAAAGGCTAGCAACTGGAAATAACTGTTACAAACTGTGATAAACGGTTTGGTATGAGAGATTGATAATAATTACACAGACGTACAAACAAAAAAAAGTGTTCTGTTCCAGAAAACCAACTATCATATCGCTATGTACTTTAATGCTTTGAACCCACTTGTGACCTTAATTTTTCGTTTTATCACCCCGGGATTTCGAGATACCTCTAATTCTAAAATTTTTTAGATGTCTTCATTTCAAGGCCAAAAACATTTTTTATTATTAAATCAGTAGCATTGACCTTCAAACGAAGACATTTCAAAATTTTTAGAATTAGAAGTATCTCAAAATCCTGGGGTGATAAAGCTAAAATAGGGTCATATTTTTGTTTATTTTTGTTGTGCCTGTGTTATCATAACAAGAAAGAATAAGTCGGGTATTATTACAGTGTTTGATTTAACATTTAAAATATATGTAGTTTTGAATGTTGAATACCCTGTACTATTAAAAAATTTCTTTTGTTTTGTTGAGAGATCCAGCTAAGGTGTTAATAATGCACTACCTTCACAAATCGTGACCTCTATGGACATTAATTATTCATCTATTATTAATCTAAATGACCTAAGCAATGGTAAAAACCAATAAATAATTTTTTCAAATCAGTGTCTATTTAATTCAAATATTATGTCCTTTAATATCTCTCCCTGAAAAAATTCGTGAATTTGCTTATACGTTTTTATACTAAATGTTTTTGAATGGTATTCACCTGCAGTATATTAAAATTTTCAGTTATTATGTAAGTACAACTTTATTTTGCAGATAAAATTATGTTAACTATGATTAAATACTTTTATTTTAACTCCAGTAAATACTTTTTACTTATCGTTTTTACTCAGAATAAGTCAAATCGTTCACTCATTGAACAAGTGAAATAGTTTTACTAGTTGAACAAGTGAATATGTAGGTTCATTTATTCAAATTTAGAGAGTACAAATAGACTATAAATTACTGAAACAGCGGTGGCAATGAAGTTTCCGTAATAATGTAAAGAAGTAATAGCTCTACTTATTTAGAAAGAGCTTAAAAATGTCAGTATTGTGAAAGGTTACATTGTGTTAACAATTAGCAATAATCGCAACTCTTTAACGAAAATGGCTTGGCTAAAGTGCCGATCAAAGGTAAAAGTGACGCCGTTAATCTGAAACTAGAATGAAAGATGACGCGTGGAAGTCAATTTGCGAACTCACGTGGAGGTCGCGTCATCGGCGCCACGATTTGAGCTCTCTCGGGTGGCCCTCAGCCAGGAAGATCTGAAAATAGTTGCGTGCATCGCTCTCTAAGTGTACGCAGGCATTGTGTCCTCGCAACGGCGGTGTCCGGCGCATCTAGCCTGAGCCTATACACGAGCCTGAACCTTGTCGAACATTCGCGCAGGTATTTACGTTAAGAGTTCAATGAGACTAAACAGCGTCCCGTACGAGGCAGCGCTCCCACACTGCTACTTCACCGATCTCGTCTATTCACTTTTACGTTATACTTCGTCTTGCAATATGCTATTTTATGACAAAAATAATTTTCAGTTATTGTAACTTATAGATTCTCATAATCCTTTTAATCATGTTTTCTTTATAAATATAATGAGTTTAGTCTACATATGTCCTTCAGTTATTAAAATTCCTTACATATGTTTATTATTATTAAGCGTAAACTAGAGATTAATTAAATATATCGGTATAAAAATAAACATTAAACAATACCGATGCTGTAATTTCAGACCTATACTACTCAAACATACATAGGAACTTTAATGGAACATTAGACGAAAGCAAATAATCTATTAATGATTCCAGATCTAAGTCTCAATGATCTAAGAAAAAGGCGGTGTATACATCTGTGGAAATATAAGTAAAATAGATGATTTCAATGACGTGCAGGGTAATGCCAACTTTTCTTTTAACATATATAAAACTTTTTTTCCAGAATAAGGCTAATTACTTTCGTTTTCATATAGTAATTATATCGTAATTGGAGATAATAAACAATTTCTTGATTTTCGTGAAGAATTTTTCTTTTTATTTCAAGTTTAATTAAATATCATCATTATCGATGCTTCAAATTTTATAAATAAATAAGAACTTATAACAAAAATATATTTTGTCAAAATTTATATTTCAATGGATGAATGTGGATTTCCATAATGGTTAATAGAAAGAGGTGATTTGATATCGCTTTAAAATACACAGTCATGTATAATTGAGATATCGTGACATTGTTAAAAAATAAGGGAGCGACAAAGAAAGCACTAGATATAAATGAGAACCTCAACAATAGCATAAGTGTATTACTAAGCATGTCTATCCTAAGTGTGGTAGCTTCGACTTCGCAGGTAGTAGTACAATTAATTTGAGATGTTTTATCGGTTGATTTTTATCGCAATATAATAAAATCTGATAATCAGAGAATTAAAACATGTGATAGAAAGATACATTGTGTTATGGAAAAAAGTTTGTGAACAAAAATTATTCATCTAATAGAGATATTGCTGCTTGAAGAATAAGTTACTTCCGTTTTTTACGAATTCTTTTATTTTTTATTCGATTTTGATTTTTAATTTCTGATTTTGCTGTTCAAACATATGTCTACGATCCATCCAGGCTCATATTATGGAATAATTAATTTATACGAAGTAAATGTAAGTATTCACAGTAGACTTCGAGTTTTTTATTATTGAACTGTAAAGAATTTCACTTTACTTGGTCTACATTAGTCATTTCATAATATGACCCTGGATAGGTTAATGTAAATGTTTCAATAGCAAAATGAGAAGTTAAACATTAAAATCGCATAAAACAAAAAAGAAACGGAAGTACTTATTTCTTCGAGCAGGTAATATCTATATATGTATTCGATAAATAATTTTCGTTAGCCACATTTTTTCCGTAACACAATGTAACTTTCTACCACATCTTTTATTTCTCTGGTTATGAAATTATATTATATTATGATAAAAATTAAACAATAAAACATCTTAAATTATTTATACTAACTTCGCTCTTCTATATAGTAGTAGTATAGATATATCTATACTCTAGTATTACGATTAATAAAAAGTATGTATAAAAATATTCAGTTAGAAAAAAGACGATATTTAGGATTAATGATATTTACAAAATGCAATGCAGTTTTGGCCTAAATGCAAATATAATATAAGAGCCCCGAAGAACGCGCTTTTAAGTTTTAAATAATTAGCCTTTTCTCAGAAAAGAATTCATGCTGATTTACTGTTTCGTCTACGTTAAGAACTGAAATCAGAGTAGCGCGTGACCCAATATATACACACTATTGCAGTCGCAGTGAAGTTATGTCACTCTGACTTCAAACTAGCTAAATTGTGCTACTTCGTTGCATATTTCGTCAAGTAAGCAGAAATAATTCAACAGTCAATTTTTGCTAAATTCAAATGTTGATTAGATTTTTGCGCTCATATGAGTTTTAGATTAATGTAAGGTAACTCTGGGTAGTTCGGTCACCTTAAGCGGAAAATGGTTTCTATACGTTTCTCCAAGCATCTTTAGAAAAAACTAATGGATTGATATCAAAGTATAGTACATCATCTACGAAAAAAGAAATTGAAGACGTCCGATAGAAATTATATGGACTTTCACACGAAGACAACATCTAAAAAGAGCATTGTGACTTGTGTAATATACTTAATATATAAGAAAAGTTTTTTTTTTCAAAAATGAAATTAGCTTTGTTAAGAGCTAAATAAAAAATACTGTCTAACTGTTCACTTGGCATATGCACCTAAAATACGGCTACTATTTGAATTGATACTCTTGTAAACAAGTAAAAAAGTATGGGAAAATTTTGAAATAATTGATAAGACATATATTTCACACACTTTTTACCGAGGAAATATGTATGTAGCGGAATGAGGTATATGATCAAATTACCTTGAGGATTTTTTGACAGACATGTTCAATTACATTATAAATAACAGACTTAAGTTATCGGTACATTTGAAAAATTAATCGTTTTTTTAGACGTTTACAATAAATTAATTTTTATTGTCGGGTTTTTTTTTATTATTGCGTACTCAGGAACAAAATACATTTCTTTGAAGTAAATTAAATAGCAAAATCTTGTATATTAGCGTTTTACATCTTATAGTGAAAACTTTCTTAATATGGACATTATTTAAAAAAGAAAAAAGAAGTATAAAAACAAGAAATAGTAATAATGGTATCAAAAAATAATGTTCGAAACAGTTGATAAAAATGATTCTCACGCAAGTGTCATTGTCACCCTCTCCTCACTCTGGCGACAAACTCACGCTCGTGCAAAAATCATTTTTATCGCGCTAGTATCGAAAAGTACTATTTAGCAGAGGACTAGGAAGTATTTTCAAGATTTGTAGTATATTGATTTCTGACAAGAGCATTTATTTATTTGAGTAATAACAATAATAATAATAACAAGCATATTTCGATTAAATAGATACTAAGTTATATTGTCTACTTGAAAATGACACGTGTGTAATGTATAAAAGAAAAAAATGAAAAAATTCTTTTTGATAAGCAATCGACAGCTCGAGATGCTTGAGGCATTCAGAGTCCGACGCTCTTAAGCGTTTTGGCCGGATACCGAGTGTAGGCCGTCTAAATATAGCGGTATTTCTATTTTTACAGGCGGCGCTATACACGCGGTGCGCTTGCCCCCGTGTATACATATAGGGTAGATGTCCCTATAACTGCCAGTGACCCTATGATTATTACATAGAGTAATTCTCAGAGATTCCATTAAAAATTTTTATTTATATACTCTATCACGCATGATACATTAGCAATGAATCGGCTTAGAATGCAGCTATTTCTGTTCATTACATTATTATCAAACAACGTGATGCAAATAAATTTAGTCAATTTATCTGTTGATTTCAAATTTAATAATACAGCTGTTGAAATTCTCATCACGCAATTTCTATTTATATGGACGATTTTAAACCAGAACTGTATAATGAAATATTAAAATAAAAATAAATAAAATGCTGTAGATTTTATGGTACTGTTCATATTATTATAAATATATCGAATCGCGTTCATGTAGATAACACAATTATTGCGAAATTTCATTAATGACATTAGCATCTTACTATCCGTTCACGCCTATTAGTATAGAGCATAAAGTTCGTAAAGTCTCACTATGACCAAAATACTTGTCGTTATACTGGATTATTGCGTTTTACGACTTTCAACGATGTAATTATACCCCCCTTTAAATACTGTAAAGTTTTCCTTCAGATCTGATCATCGCTCTTTTCTTGTATTAAATAATAATGATAATAATAATGATATTAATAATGTTATTTCTTATTTACAGGATAAACGTATATTTCGTTGAAAAATAGAAAAGAAATTAGCATGCTATAATTAACTAATTTTCGCTATTCAAAATCGTATACTTGCAAAATAGAAACCGTTTGAAACCTTAATAATAGTTACAATAAATTAGCCAAATCCCATGAATAAATCTTTCTCCAAAATGTACTACACAACGAATCTCAAGCCAGGAAAAATAAAAAAGTGTATAAAAATATGTAAAAATAAAAAACTGTATAAATATATCAGATTCTCCCCCATTCCATGTTGAAGAGTCAGGAGCTAAAGCAAGCCAGTAACAGAAGGTCGTGATTAATGCACTCGAAGGAAACGACCACTTTTCTACGGTCGACTGTTGAAAACGCTTGCGTGTACAAGCGTTCGCACAAATCCTATATAAATCACAGAAAAAGGAAATGATAAAGTAGTCACTGCTGTGACTAGATTTCTTTCGGCTCTGCACTCTTTACGTGCTCGTCTCGAGGCGCTTCTTTCGTCAACTTGCCATGCGCGCATTGTCACAACAAGAACGCAATAACGAACACATTCCAAGTGACATAGAAAAATAAGCAGTGATTTAAAAGGAAATTATTAATGGCAAACGTTTCGGCAGAATAAAGTTTAAGTCGCACGAAATAAATGTTTATTACGTCTGAGCGTACGTTAGTCCTGAGGTCAATGGAACTGGCCGAGCAAATGAACACATTGCGGCATCTGGCAGCGTTTTAAAAATCACTCGAAATCACGCTTCGCGTACGGGAAATGAGCGGCGGGCAATTCATTCATGTTTCTCAACGAGGGCCGGCCTTCTCGAGCCGCATGAGCGACAGGGAAATAGGTTTTAAGAAGCTGAGCCAGCTTTCGGCTTATACATTCGTCAGCCGCGCCTCTGCGAGCGCGCGTGCGTGCGCCTGCGAGCGAAAGAGAGGAAAAGAAAAGCTCGTGGAAGATTTGCGAGCGCGCGCGCGGCGGTTCGCCGATTCCCGGACTCTCGCAGCTTCTGCGCGCCGAAAATAAAGCGCGCGTATACGATGTGCCGATCGATGGTCAGAAATAGGATGGCTCTGCTGGACTGACGTGTCGCCAGATACCCCCGGAGCTCTCCTTCTCTCTCTCTCTCTCTCTCTCTCTCCCTCGTTCTTGCCTTTTCCTGGCAAGTCTATACTAGCAAGCGAGCACTGACTTTTCTGTCATCGACGCTTTCCAACTCAGAATTCAAGGTCTAATGGATAATAAAACTACTATTTTTTGCCCTAACCCTTTCCTAGCTGCTCTTTGTTCGAGTAGTGCCCGTGCGTCATTTAATCAATTAATTAATGGAACTCGATTTTCAACAGGGTTATCTGTGGAATACAAAAACAGCAATTTCTCTTGCCCTTATTATTCAAATCATTCTGTATTGATCAATCAAAAAATAATACTTTTTATATTTAAAAAATATATATTTGTGAGTGCCGAACGTTTTTAATTGCAAAATACAAACGAGAATGAAAATCATTTTTTCATCTATATAACTTTTTATCAAATAGTAAATGTGTTACACTTCCTTTGACCTGTCCTTCCGTTATATTTGACATTTTATTTTAGAATATAAGATTCATTGCCTAAAATTATTTTTGATATGTGTGCTAAAACTGTCTACCTGTTTTCAAGTTATCTATTTTAAAGATATCAATTTTTTAAGATTAATAAAAATATTATGTATCAGTTTTAGTACTAGAAAAATTTAAGTCTATCTAATTTGTTTATGCATCCAGTAATTTAAAAAAAAATTTTAAAGATATCTGTACATTTTCGTGTGCTTTAAATTTATATTTTATTTTAGTCGACTGTATTAGAAACTTTAAATAGATGATTGCGTGCGTTCTTTTGACGAAACTTAATGAAATTTCAAGATATTTTGGAAAACACATAAAGTTTTAAATAAATCTGTTTAAATTGTAGTAAAACATTTTTAAGCGTTTGTAAACGTTCTACCAATTGTGAAATAAAAGATGATTTAATTTTTTTTATTATCAATTAGTTTATGTTTATAAATAATGGTTGAAAATGCTTTTTCTTCTTCTTCTTCTTGAAAGTATATTTACACAAAAGCTGTTAATATTAATCATGTTTTGTCAAGTTAACTAATTTATTTACAAACTAAATAATAGATTAAAAATTTTTTTTATTCAACTAGTTAGAAAAAAAGCTTTCATCGGCTAGGTAATTTAAATATTAGTTGGGATCATCTTAAATATGACTCCTAGAGCTTTTTTAGATTATTTTCTAGCCTCTAAATATTTCGTCTTTTCCCGCCTAAAATAATAACTGAAGAAACTGACTCTAGATTAAAAGAAAAAAGAGATGACTTGAAAGAATTGGTATGAATTTTCTTCACTATGAAAATTCATAGAAATGCACGCTTTGAAATGAAGAAATGAGTTTAAATCTGAATAATTTAAGAAGATGAAGCACTTGAGATGATCGGCTATCCGCGGCAGTGGTGACTTACCCTAAGGAGTTAATACGGCGTGCAGGATAAACGAAATCGGCACTCGTCAGTTGGTCGGGGGCGATCCGTTGAACGGGGGTGCGGCGCGACGGGAGGAGAGGCCGGATTCGATTAACACTCGTTCGATCGGTTGTCACCCGGCGTGTGCGCGGCGGCGCGGATGACGTTTTGCGCGATCGTCGTTGTTGTCGTCGTCGCGCTCGAGCTCAGCAGCTGCCACGATGAGACTGGCGAAGACTGGATCATCAGGTCCGGTCCAGGCGGCTGCGCCTCTCCTCCCGACGCCGGGCGTCCCGACGCGCCGCGCGAGCGGCATTTATATTTAGGCTTTGGCATCACTCGACATTCGACTCGCACACACGGCCGGCCCGCTTCTTCTCCTCTTTTGCTTCTAGTTCGACTACTTCTGTCTTCTTTCTAATGTCTTTCACTCCTCGAGCGCTCTGCTTTACGTTCTCCTCGCGGATCTATACATTTTTCTTCCCGTCTTACCCTAGTCTTTTTTCTTTTCTCTCCTCCACGCGGCCTTCCTTTGCCTTTCAGCGTGTACCCAAGCCGCTCACAATTTACTCTCCACAAGTCTTTCATCCGAAATTCTAATTTTCCCCTTCACAACTTCGGTAACATTTCTAACGAAATATTCATTGGATATTTTTATGGCAGCAAATCAGTTTTTACATTCGTTTCTTCGGAAACCGTTTGTCAACGGTGCTCTTTTGTTGTTCATCTTTACCCACTTCTATTGTAGCATATAATTTTATATTTTCATACTTAACAGTCACTTTTAAAGAAATAATGAATAAATATAAATAATATATAAATTACAAAGCTCTACAAAGTTTATTTCGGATATCTATCGCTAGTTGAGTCATAACGTCTATTCATTCTGCATGTCATAATATTTCATGAGTAAAGAAGTTTGATAATGCCAAAGCTTGACAATAACCACAAGTCCAAACGATTTATGCCTAATGTACTTCAAAGTAAAATTCTTAGAAATCACTGTCTTCAATTTCATCTCAAATTAAATGAATATTTTTACGGGCATTCTAATTACCCGCATAAAAGAAACGGCTGAGAGACATTTTGGTGAAGTTTTGCTTGGCTACAGTTTGGGAAAACTTATGCAATGAGACAGCGCAATACTTTCCAATTCATGATAGAATGTTTCAAAAAAGTCTAGCAAGCCTTTTGCAAAGTTTTCATCAATTAATTATTCAAGTGATCAAGTTTAAGAAATGCACGACACAAGTTATAATATGAACTTATTCTTACTATCACGAATTCCAATAAAAGTTTAAAATAAGTTTTTCCAAACGTTGATTATAATTAACTTTAGCCTATTAATTAATTTTTAAAAAATTTCATACTAAAAAGTGCTAGCGAGTAACGATCAGTGGCGTGTAATAATACTTGAGTAAAAATATCCGGTCCAGGCTATAAGTCAAAGCTATAAGAAAATCTTATATGCTATATAAGATATCTATAAGACATCTATATATAGATATAGATATCTAGCTTATAGTTGTCTATAAGATATATCTATAAGCTATAAGAAAATCTTTACAGTTAGCATGGTATTGTAACCGTTAATATCTTTACTATTATGCTAATAGTTACAATGCCATGTTAACATTAAAGTATCACCTCTAGATGAGGAAAAATCAACATTTTTTTTAATTTTCCAGTCTTCCTAAAGTTTTACAAAGTTTAGTCAACGTATCGGAAAACTTATTTTGAACTCTCATTCGAATTCAAGATCATAACAAAGTCCTTAAAAGTTCCCATAAAAAAAATCATGTCTATATATATGGGCAATATGTTGTCACGGCAGCCATGTCTAAAATGTGTAATTAGCCACGTCTACATGGTCTAAATTACATGGTAATTTGTCTACATGATATTTCCTGTATGTATAATACCCATACGTGCCCCATACTTCGAGAAAACAACTACTATGGCTAATGTTTGGCTCCTGTGACGAGGCCACGCTTGACCCACATATTGTAAGAAACTTTTTTTCACTGATAGTGCCATACATTTCCTAACCTTCATCACTTAAATAATTAATTAAAAATTTTCGTTGCCGTCCCGAGTATGTTTTCGTATACCTCATTTAAGATTACATCAGAATATATGTAGTGATATCCCTTACCAAAACAGCGCTAAATCTCATGTGATATTTTGAATAAGATCCCAAATGAGGTTTTATATCAATCTTACATGAAATCTCTAAAAACTTTTATTTCATTTTTTTTTGTTATTAAAAGTCCCATGCAATCTCGCGAGGGATTTTATATCTTGCACAAGGACTTATGTATATAAGACTTATCTAAGTATTATCATAACAAATTTACAAAAATTTTGGAATGATTTTTTTAAATTAAGAATCACATATGAGACCTTATGTGCAGTTTTGCTTGACTGATAAAAAATCTATTTTTCTCGCATTTTTTGGCAAGAGATCAAACCAAAAATTTTGATTGATGTCATATAGTACAGAACACCGCAAACACCCCCATATCATTTATCGCGGATTTACATCCTCAATTCTAGACAAGTTTTTATTACATATTTTAACCCGCTGACCCCGAATTTTTCGATCAGAAAGTCAGAATATGTTGCCATGTTATTAACAGTCTTTATAAAGTTAAAATGCGCTTTTTCAAAAAAAAATCTGTGTTATCTTTAGGTTATTTTAAACAAAGAAGATCTATAGGTATATAAATTTAGCGCCATAATTAATTCCGGCAACGTGGAAGCTCCTTGAAGTTAAAAAAAATATGATTTCTGAAAACTCGACGGTCTACAGCTCAGCTCACACTATATTCCTAATTTGAGATATATATATATATATATATATATA
>UXGD01004790.1:0-16076 GCA_900474315.1 Torymus auratus
TCATGGTGTGACGTTTTTAATTTCAAAATTGGCCAACGGCTCGCCAACCGTTAGTTAACATTTTTAGCAGGGAATATTCAAAAAGCTATAACTAAAGAAAGAGCCCCCATTTTTATCGGAAATTGTTCATTTTATACATAAAGTAGCTTGGATTTCGGAAAAAAGCCCATTCATAAAAATCCCGAGATACGTATCTCATTATTTTTCATAAAGAAATACTTCCTACAGTTTTAGCCAAATTCAGGACCGCGGCCCTGATCATCTCCTGGTTAGTATAATGGAATCGAACACAATTTAAAATTAAACTCTTCATCTTGCAAAAGCTTTTCCATGTTTTCAAATCGAATCTTTTCAAGTCCCAAGCGATGATACATGTTCTACCAGCACCTGCCATTAATAACTTAGGATTAATTATGGATTAATATTGAAATTACGAGTTAGTCTGACAGTTAAATTGCCGCAAATCTGGATTACAAACTGAATATTATTATCATGAAACCAGTACTTCTTTCATTCTTCTTCTCCTTTTCCTCCACTCCCTTCTTTAAACTCCGAACCTCATCTCGCTGGCAATAGCACCAGCTCCAATCTACGGAGGACTTAAGTGTGGGCCCTTGTTTCAGGAGAGTATCCCGCGGCAATGCAGCACGGCGGTCAGGCCCATCAGCCGAGGCTCTACTCCCTGCTGCTCTGTCTCTGTCTGCTGCTCTACTAGAGTCCAGCCCCCTCACGATGACTACGACGTCGAGCGATGAGAACACGAGAGAGAGACACATAGATAACTCTTTTCTTCTCTCGTCCGAAGAGGATCGACGAGAAGAAGCATGTGGCGGTGCGAGGCGAGTTCGATGAGACTGCGGCTGTGGTGCGTGCGTGTTCTCGTCTTCTTTGTATATTGATTGCGCAGGTCGAGCGGCGAGGGATGACGTATAGCAGCGGCTCTTGGTTGCCGAGGTGAGGACTGATGGATAATGGCTCGTTGGTACGATTGTGGGTGAGGATAGAAATGTCATCCTTTTTCAGTTGCGTTCTATGTCGAAATTCAATGTTATATCGAGGGATAAGCGAAGTGAATATTATATATAAATATAGAGAGAGGGAGTGAGCATGATCGAGTACACACATCAGTAGAAAAAGTTACATTTGGTAAGACTCAAGTAGATTAAGTAAAACTTACACTTAGACTATAATTAATAATCGTGCGCGAGATTGAGCTAGCTTGTTTCTACTGATACGTAAACCTCTTTCTAAATCGATTATTAGCATAAGTTTTTTCTAACCAAAATGTGCGTTGGTATGTAACGATGATTATTATTTGGTTTCGGTTCTCTCGACCGTTTCTTCCATCGATTGTTAATGGCATTTTGATAAAAAGTATATTGTATATCGAAGAATTTTATATGATGTCTCCGGCAGAAAGTGCGATATAGGATTCACCTCGGTAACCAAGAACAAAGGCATGGAATGTGAATTAAATCCTTTTTTGTTCGAACCAAATCGAAGAATAATCAGTTATGGCACTGAGCGATCTTCTTCGGTTGTAAGTGAAGTGCCGTTCGTGATTATATCGTTTTGCGATTAACTGCCATCTGAGAAGAAAAAGAAACTGTTGATTTTCATTGATTTTGTAAATGTGATCAACGCTGTGTACCAAAAGACCGTGAAAGTGTTATACCTATCTCTACCGACTGAATATCATGTTGTGAACGAGAAGTTATTAAATTTTTCTTTTGCCGTAAGTTTCGAAACTGTTCACGCGTATGTGCTCCGCGTATATAGGAAGAAACTGAAAAATTATCCCTGCGATTCTCTCGGTGTGCGTGTGTGTAAATCTTTGTTTCTGTTGTCCCTTCAGAGGCGATTGACAGAAAGTGATTTCGACGCTACATTTTGCAAGAGCTAAGCTGTCAAACAATGTGGATTATTGCGTTCTTTGTAATTTCATCCGAGAGGTAATAATGATATCTATCAGAGTTAGGGATAATGCGAAAAAATCACTAGAGAAATAATTGTTCTTCTGTTTCGACTATAAAAATGGAATATGTAAATCCTAAAATGATATTGAACGGGACTCGAATTACAGTCGTTTGTGAATGTTCAACTAACAATTTTGAAGATATTTTGATTCATGTACTCATGATTGGTTTTATTTTTGTCAATAATGGAATATTGTATGTGATTGTAAAAAATGTTAATTTTTATCCATACAAATATAATTTTTGTAAATTATGAGTGCTATATCGTAAAATATGGTTCAAAGGAAGAGTTAACATTTTTCGTTACGTAAAATTTTTTAATGCGTAATATTTACTCTGTATGATCTTCTGTACATAATGCGAATTATTGAAATCTATAATTGACAGTTTCTTATTTTATTTTATCAGATGATTGTCGGCGATAATCAGCGCTTCTTGGTTTGATTTGTTACAATGGTTATTTGTCATATTTTCAACAATTTAATAAAAATGTATCAATTTATCAAATGTTATCCTTAATCACTTAAATTTAATTACATAAAAATTGAAGAGTCATTTGTTTTTTAAATGAAGAATTCAAAATCAGGTATGCTATTACTAATATAATCAAATGTTAACTTAATTTAAAAAGCCAATTACAGTTTTAATCATTGCCTCAGTGGAAAAAGATTTTTTCCAATTTATTAATTAAAAAAAACAACATACAAATTGTTGTTATTAAGCTTTATTTGTTGTAATTTAATTGCAATTTTAATATACTAAACTTGCTCGAATTTACTAATTTGTACTAACAAATAACAGCATACAATAATTTCTTATACATATTATTAAAAAAATTCTAATTATAACACAAAGAAAGTATATTACATATTTTGAAATACATTTACTTTCATTTGATAAAGATAACTCAAAACTCACGAAATTTAATTAAAAAAACTAAAATATTCAAAAATCATTGAAAACTTCTCCGGCCATGAACTTTTTCACCAACCTGTACCTATACCCCCGTCGCACCGAGAAATTAAGAGGCATCCGCAGAGGGGACAGCCGAGAGGCTTTTATCAGACACTCGCTCGGCAATCGACGCCGGCGCGTAATTTCGATTCGCCTTCGGGATTACGTCAAAGTGCGCGACGCCGCAAAAATGTCCGCCGTCGTCGCGCATCTCCCCATCCCTCCCATGAAGATGCCTTCGGGGCGAGCGTTGGCGCGGAAAAACCGCTGAGGGCCGACGCCGGATGAATCGTAATCGGCGTTTTTCGCGGGCGACCGACTAAAAACCACTTTCCCGCGGAATAAGAATTCGATTCCTATCTCTCGTCCTCTGACTCGCCGTTTTAATCTTCCCTTTTTTCCTCGACTGCTCGCCTTCGTTCGTCTCTTTTCTGTTCGTGCCGGGGGTTGGGGGAGGCGGACGAATGGATTTTGCAGATGCATTCCGCGAGCGCGGCGGAAAAGCGAGATTGATTTAGGAGTGGGTGGAAAGCAGTGCCGGCTGATTTTCTTTTAGTTTGATTATTTTTTTCCCGGTATTTCGGAAATTATTTTGAATTAGCAGGTTGGATGGATTGATAAGGGATCGGAAAAAAGACTCGATTCGGGTTATTTTATGGTTACTTTATATCGTTTAATGGCAAAGTTTTGTACGTAACAAAAAAATCTTTTTAAAATTCAGCTATGCATTTGATTTGAAAAGCATCCAAAAGTATTTATTTAATAATTTCACCGTTATCGTTCGTCAACTCAACAATAGTAACCAATATTTACGTTTTTAATATAAATTTGAAAAGATGTCCTAATACTATAAAGATTTCGAAACATACATCAGTATATTCTAAACAAAGGGCGCGAAAAACACAATTCGAACTGATTTAAAAGCACAACGATAACCTCAAAGCGCACTCTATCCTCGCCCCTTCCCCTCCTGCCATATTTTTCGCCACTCTTCGGAAGTCACGACGGCCTGCGAGTCCTAATAAATTCTCTGTTTTGAAATAACGCACACTTTAATGAATTCCGCGGCGTTATGCTCGCGTAACCCATCGCTGGGGCTAAAAGCTCGGGCCCGAAAAGCGTTTTCGACTGCGCGTCGAGGCAGGAAATAGGGACGACGCGGCTGCCGCGAGTTATATACGCCGGGGGGACATTCAATATTTCATGGCCGCGAGACTATCGACCCAGCGAGAAATCGGATTTTCAGAGCCGTAAAATTACCCCGCGAGCTCTATCTCCCGCGGTTATATATTTCGCGGCCGTAACAATCGCGGATATATGTGCGTTGTTTTTTTTTCGATTCTCGCAGTGTTTTTTACGATTTCAATATGCCATCGGTGTTTTTTTGTTCGTTCTTTTATTTAAGCGCTCGCCCTTTTTAGCGGATCGAGGGATTTTTTATTAAAGCAGGGGCGATTTTAATTGAGGTTTTTAAGGGTGTGTTAATTCGGGATGACAGGCATTTAAACGCACACGAGTAGAAATTTCAAAGGACGAATTTTTTACGCCGAGGTTACACGACATGTCAATTTAAAAGAAAAATCAAAAATGCCATCGTTCGCCACAGCCTTGTCCAGAAACGATGTTTGATTTATACCCTTGAAAAAGGCATTTTAAAATCGACTAACGCTAAGTTTCGAATTCGAATCGAATACGCTGCATTTCAAAACGGATTATCCACTCGTACCTTGAAAATTCATTAAAATTCAAAGGCAAGCCACCGTTGCGAAATCAGCGACGACACATCACTGCAAAAGACCTCACCACCGTAAAAAAAATCCCTCCTCCTCCTACTCGAGCAAAAAAGTCCCATTCAGCTGAGGCGCTCGCTAATGGCGGCCGGAGATCGTTAAGTTCGATGCGCGAGAGTAGATAGTCAAAGGAGCGCGCGATGGTCATGCCTCCGTCTCAAAGAGAGAGTACGCGTTGCTCGTCATTAAAGCGTAACGAGCTTAGTTTGGCCAAAGAATCGCCGATCCGTAATCTTTCCACTCCTGCCGGCGTGAATTTTAAAATTTTCGATGTGAGGGAAAAAGGGCATTTTTTTTCGTTGGAAAGGATAAACGAATTTCAAGGCTGATCGAAGGAAAATATTTGCGCTGAAGGGAAGAGAGAGTAATGTTGCGCGATGAGGGAGGGTGGGTACATTTTTTTTCCGAGAATGAGATTTTGGTATAAATTTCTCGGTTTGAAGAAGATTTTTATCGTGATTTGCTCATTTTTTGTTGAATCTTAAAATATATCATTTTTAGCGTTTTTGTTAAACAAAAATTATCTTTGTTATTAATCTCAAATACAGTAATTTTCTAAAACATTTAAAAAAGAATGTTGAATTCACCGACTCTATCAAACCGAATTTCAACGACGACCTATAAAAACATACAATAATCATCGCAGTAAAAATGTCGAGCACGCCCCATTCGATATCACAATTCTTAAAAATTTTCCCCGCGCGAACATTTATCGCTATTTTTCAGTGAAAAAGCGCTACTGGCTCTTATATATATACGCTAGAAACATACAGTTTCGAAATTTTTCGAAAAATTCACGATCATCGCCGCGAATATAGCCCGGACCGACTATATTCCACTTCTCAGTGCACGCCGGCAGAGTCGTTCCGAACTGCAACGACACGTCGTATACGTATATATACGCGCGCGCAGTTCTCTCAAGAGAGGCGCACGCACACACACATATATACACATATATACAAGACATACAGACAGATATGTGTGTATACAAAGTGATCGTTCGTGTTGGTTGGCGAAAATTCGCAGCCGCCGAGCGACTAAATAAACAAGTATATGAATCATTCATCGAACTCGCGTGCGCGCACACACATACATTGTAAATATGTACTTAAACGAAGTTACGTAGGATGTAAGTCGGTGCGAGAGAGAACGAGAGAGCGAGAGAGTAAGTAAGATAGAGTGAGAGAGAAATTATGTCTTTGAAGCGATGTGAGAACGAGAAAGAGTGAGAGAGAGAAAGCGAGAGAGTGAGAATATATAAAAAAAATACGAGACTTTCTTCGGTTACGTTGTTTCTTATGTATGGACAATATCGAGTAACGCTGCTAAGTATATCGTAACGTATTATACATTTAAACGTCGTCACATTAAAAAAAAATAAAATAAAATAAAAATAAATAAAATGATTCTTTTTTACGCAAACACGAACACGTTTATGCATATTTTGACCAAGCGTGCTCTACCTATTACGATTAAACAAACAAAAAAGTGTATGAAGTCAGACGAAGTCACAAAGAAACCCACACCTTTGACTTCATCCTCCTCGATAAATGCACACATGCATACAGAATTCTATAATTAGGACACAATCTAATGATCGTTTTACTCCTCTAAAAAGACACATTGACTCGCGCGACTGCGAATTTACGTGCATACGTGTGTGAGGAAATAAAGTCAAAGGTCTGCGTTTTTTTTACTTCCATTAAAAAAAAAGCGAGAGAGAGAGAGAGAGAAAGATCGCGCGGATCGCTGCAGTAGTCGGTCGAATTTTACGGGCGAGCCGTGTGCCGTGTAAAAAAAGTATTAAAAAAATCGAGGGCAGCAGGAGTGAGAGAAGATAGAGAAAGAGCGAGAAAAAAAGTATAAAAATGGCGTATAAAAAAAGGAAAGAGAGAAATCGACGATTCGCGTATAGAAATAACGTATAAAAAAATATGAAGAGAGAGAACACAGAGAATCCAGAGGGACGCGAGTGGCCCTTCTCGTATACATATTATATATATATATATAAATATATATATAATCGTTAATGTACCAATATCAGTATAAATATTGCGCGCGCGTGCGTGTTGTCGGTGTGCGCGCGCGTCACACAAAACACTTACACGTACACACACTCACATACACTTACACACCGTATTAAGGATAATAACTGTATTCGCATTTATTGTCAAACCTACCTACAGCCTAGTCAGTGTGCAACCAAAAAAAAAAAAAAAAAAACAAACAAACTGAAAAAGTAACAAAAAAGGAGTAAGTACGACGACAGCGTCGTCGTCGTTGTCGCGATGATGCCCCATACTCCGCGTCGCGAGGATTATCGTCACAGTGCTATAACGGGGCGGAGTGACACCTTAGACGACGTGTGTGTATACTGTCGTCGAGAAATCGTTTTCCTCCTTGCGATTACGATTAACCTATATAAAGTTGTTCTTTATTTTCATTCCGTTGACCATTTGTATGATTGTTGGTAACGACGAGGCTTTCGTTTAAATATGTAATAAGCATGTTCAACGCGACTCTCTTGTTTCGTAACGTGTGTACAGTTGATTTTTCTTTTTTTTTTTTAATCTGTGCATAAGTATTATAAACTTTATGATCGGGGGACTTGGGTTGGTAATGAAAGAAAGAAAGAGAAAAAAAAAGTGGAAAAAAACGAATATTGTACACTTCATTCGAAGAGAAAACGCAAATGTAAAATAAGATATTATAATGAAATAATAAAATGTGCTTAAAAGTATTTGTAAAATTCTATCAACATAGAAAAAGTTTAAATAAAAGGATGGATCTCAACGACGTTTTCGATTATTGCAAAACCCAACTCGCACCTTATTTTCATAGTATAGAGAAAAAAGCTATTACTGTTCGTTCGATTTTATTGCAGTTATTTACTTTTATTTTCATTTGCAGAGCATGCGGTTATTACGCAAATAAATGCGCATGTTTTTATAAATAAATTAAACGAGGTCAGTACTCAATAATTTCTTTTTAATCTAACTTTATATTAGTTCTATACCATTACGTTCCATTTTCATATTCGATAAATATAACATTCACTGCTTTATCTTTATATAAAGATGCTTTGATGATTGGTAATGGTTTTCGATTAACAACGTATGCTTCGGGAAGTTATTCATTTATAAAACAAGTTTATAAATCCATTTTATTCATTTTATTGCACATCCTGCACTGTTACAATACGTCATCAATATTTTAATTCTTTATCGATAAATTTCATTTCCATCTACAATTCATCCACGTAACCAATAAAAGCTGTTATCCAATAATGTTTAAATTTGCATTCATGGCATCTATAAATTTAATTTAACATTCACATAAATATACACATATGTGCACTGTCTGTGTACCTTTTTCTCCTTCCTTCAAGAATACTTATTCGAAATTTCCTTCTACGCCGCGCACTCTACGCCGGCAGTTTATCAAGAACACGCCGACGTCTTCCGAGCTCGCTCGCATTGTGAGGCAAAGTTCGCAGGCGAAAAGGTGTATAATACGCGAGCTATCGCCCGCGGGCCAAGGAAAGGGAAAGTCTAAGCCTTTGCGCGTATGAGTTTTTTGCCAAGGTGGGTAAGTATAAGTTGGCGTGCGCCGGGGCGATGCTGTATTTGCGATTCATCGCGTCTGCGAAGTTGGCGAAAACGAAAAGTGGCTGCGGGGTAAAGCTAATTTTCATATATAGATTTGTACGTATTTTCATATGTAGATTTTGGTTTAAGATATCGCAGTATTGAATTAAAGTATAACGTATGTTCGCAGTTGTATGCAAAGTGAAAAGTCAATAAAATAAATTAATGATTTAGAGAAGAAGTTGATAATGATATGTAATACACAAGAGACTTATTTTAATAATTCAAAGTATATAGGATTTTGTAATATTATAATAATTTCAATTGGTTAGGATCCAACGATATAAAAAAACTTTTCTAGGTATACGGTATTTTCAATCAGAACTACAGAATAATGTGCTATGTAAGTAGGATTCTGATTCAGAATTTCAATTGGTCGAAACTTATATGAGAGATTCTAAAAAATGTTTTATCCTTTAAAAAGAAAACGCATTTATCCAAGAATTGAAAAAAGTACTACGAGAAAGTAAAGTGAACAGAAAATTGAAAAAAAAAGTAACAATGGAGTTCGATAAAATGAGGTGAAAAGCCAAGATCCCATCTTACATTTAGCAGTAAAAATTAAATGAGATAACTTTTTGAACCGCTCCGTTTTTACACCCACAAAAATTTTATTTAAATACTCAAGTTTTTATGAATTATTCATGTTCCCATTCCTCGTATAAATTCTCTATAAATATTTATTAATATTTCGTCTCGAACATCGCGTCAGTTCTATTTTATAATTTAATAAAATGAAATTTACTGATCATCATTAATTATATGCCAAGAAAACCCTGTAATTAAAAACTATTGCATTTGTTCTATATACTCTATCAGATAAATAATAACTATGTAATTTATAAATAAATCAAACTAAAAAAAAACTTGAATTACAAATAGCATTATCAACTACATAAATGCACAAAAATATCTCTAATTCACCGTACGAAAACGTCCCTTTTTATACCTCGACTCCTTTGCAATCTCACCCTTCGGGAAAGGTCAAAGAGAACGACGCTTCAAGATCACCTTCAACCTTTCAGAAAGCGAAATCGCTCAGGGCGTCTACAACCCACTCCTAAAAAAAGCGCGTCGGATCGCAAAGAAAAGCGCGCAACGGCCTGTGAAAATCATCACCCCGTAATGGACCCAGCCGCTTCTGAAAACACAACTATACACGTCGCGCGAAAGACGAGAACCACGTCGTACCATTATCACGCGCAAACCGTGCGCATATATAAACACACACGTAGACATCCTGCTACGAAATTCACATAAGTAAATAATGCGTGCAACGCGAGCGCCTCGCTCAAAGCGCGCGACTTCAAAGACACGTTTTGTCCGAAGGACCTACCTCGCGCAAGATTTTACGGGCAGACAAACGGACGTGCAATTCTCTCGCGCTGCAGTATGTCTCTCTCTCTCTGTGCCTGAGTAAGCGGGCAAATAAGTGCGCGGAGACACGTGTATTTATGAACAAAGAGACGCGCGGCTGTGTTTGCGCTCTGCATGCGCGAGGATAAGCAGCGTATGCGCTACGTGTTTACGACGTGTAATTAACCGGGCCGGAGGTGGGAGAAAGCTCACGCGCGAACGGGAAACTGAGTAATTGCTGGGGCTCGCGTGTAGTCGTCGTTACGCTATATGTACAAGCCGGGTTTCGGACGGACCGACACGATTAAGCGCGCATGAAAAATCTATGCGGCAACCGAGGATTATTATTCGCAGTATTCGTCGGTACTGTTTACTCCAACGACGAGACGGCGTCTCGAATCTATATTATACGAGAGGAAAAGAGAGTTGGCCATTAGAGCGCGGGATAACAAGTGGTACGAGAGAAGACGCCGTCAGGCGTCACGCGCTGGAGGGTTGCGGAGTGTCTCGGCGCACTTTCGCGCGATCGCAGGGGAACATCAGTCTGCAGAGGACAGATGCGGATGCGTATTATTAGGGGACGAACGAGAGCTGCCGCTAGTAATGGATGATTATATGTACGAGATGTTCAGTGACGTGTGATTGAAAGTGAAAATGTTTACTATTGGGTGTTGAATAACCTGTCCGAAGTCTTTTTTTTTCCTCGTTGAATGCGTTTGTTTGGAAAATAATTGCAGAATATAAGCGGGAAATGAATGTAGAGAAAAATAAAGTTTTCGCAGAAGTAGGTCGGATCGAAGTAAGAGGACGAAAAGTTGCGAGTTTCCGTTCGGCTGTTATACTCCGGAACATTAATCGATCTCCGTCAATGAAGCGATTCTCGGGAATGTTTACGGGTATATACATTCGTTTTAATACGAGAATTCCCGATCTTTTCACAGCTACGTGCGCCCGCCTTCTCTAGAGATTAAACGAGGAAGATAGTTGTTATAAAGAAACCGGAATATTTATGGTACGGGCAGAAAATGTTGAGTACTTTTCATTTGTTTGACATCTTATGAAAAATATTTGTAATAAATTGTAACTTCAACCTAATCGTAAGATGCGTTCTCAAATACCCGCTCGTTCGTCACTGCTAAAATGTCATCACTTTCGAATTCTCGATTTACCAAAGATTAATGTAACGAATAAATTTCAGATTTCTATACAAAATTACCTAGATTAAATAAATGCAGCATAATTCATAAAACCCCACTCCATCCAACAAATTAATCACCCAGCACCCAACCAAACTAAATCACGACATATTTTATACCGTACAATTCACTATCTATATCCACTCGAACCACCAGAAAACCTCTCTTCAAACTCAAATTTCCCTTCCACATAAAAAAAGTCAAGCCACTGTTCCTCTCCAAATCCAATCATTCCTCCATCAGTCTCTCAAAAACCATCATCCCTCAGCCCCTCACCTCATCACCTCCCTTCTTTCCCTTCTACCTCAAAATGCATGCAATCGATAAATTCATCCAGCTCGCACACACCAGCTTTAAAAAACCAAAGGAGTGCATCAATCTCTCTAGTCGCGTCTACGAGGTGAAACGACGCAACCACACGCGCGTTCTCGGGTCCGGTAGAGTGCCTCGTAAAACGGTAATTCAGCCTTTAATTACCGCGCGTCGAGGGTCGCTGCTCCGTTTTTACGTCGTCCTCCTGCTGCGCAGGTTGATTCAAATGGGAGGAGGAAGAGGAGGATGGTTGACCGGGAGATTCATGGCTTTTGGAAACGTGTTGCGAGGGTGACGGCCAGGACCATTACGGCCGTTAATACAAAAGAGAAAGAAAAAGATCAGGGTGAGGTTATCGTTAGTACGAACGGTTGATTGATTTCATTTTAGGGGAGCCGGTGGGCACTTGAGGCTTTTTGTTCGTGAAAGAGATGTACTGTGCTAATGTAAGTTATCATAATGCATGTATAATTAATTTTAATCGCGGTAAGATTGCGTTGAAATGGTTTCTTAAAAGTTAAGTATTTAACGAGCTTATAACGTTAAGAATAATAATAATCCATTACGTTTTATTATTAGGTAACAAATTTTAAAAGTGGTTTCATTACAAACATAGTTACAGAGTGTCGATATTAAATTCATTCGAATAACGAGTTTATCAGAATACAAATAATTTTAGCAGCGTATCGACCCTTATAAAAATTGCTCCGTTGACCCTTTAAAAGCTCTAGCGTCAAAACCACAACTTCTGTATTTTCACCATACAATAATAAACCAACAAAGAAAATATAAATACACACGGTACTTTTTTACTCGTCGAAAAAAAAAGAAAAAAATCCACACAACCACAAAACTCTAGTCAATATATAGCCGCGGATATTAAAAACAAAGCGCGCGCGACCCCAACAATTTTCCGCACAATCGCAACCGAAAAAGAACGCTTTTTTATTCTTCCAACCCACACATACGTATACGCGTTTCAATTCACCGAGCTATACGCGCGCGACATTGACACAAAATCGACTAATTACTCTCGGCTCGGCGAGAGCGCTCGCTCGTGAGAGCGCACTACATTTAGCCGTTTTTTTCAAACAACCCTTATAATTTCATTTCTCGTCGAGCACTTCCGAATCTGTAAACATTGCGCGCGCGCGCGCACGAGCTTTAAAACGGCGCGGCGTGCTCGCGTTCGCGGTTGACCTGGTTTCACGTTCCGATAATGTGAAAAAAATCTCTCTCTCTCTTTCCACAAGTGATACGTGGAGGGAAAAAACATCGTCGCGCGTGTCGAGGCCGCGCAGTTAAAGGGCGCCGCGGGTCTGCACGTGTATGTGTATGTATATCTTGAGGTGTATTGATTTCAAAGTTCGAGGGAGAATTTTCTACGCGGAAGGGATGCGCGGAGACCTGGATGACATAATTTTTCGTGATACGCGGGCGAGGTTTGGCGGCAGCACACGTGCGCATGATAATTTGGACAGGGCGGGTGGTTGTATGTATAAGTAATTTTGATGGCGAAAGGAGAATTCAATTGTGTCGTACCCGTCATTTTATTTATAAGAAGGAGGTATAATGTTCTTTTCTGTATTATTTACACTAAGGCAAGGAAATCTTTATAGTTCAGATGTTTATCTAGTTGAGGTTTGGAAACTACATTTTATTAGAGATAATAATTTAACCAATAAAACGAAAAATGTTATCTAAAACTTTGATATTGTAATATAGTTACAATATCTATATCTGTGGCTTCCCGGAAAAACCACGTAAGTGACGTGCTTTATACAGTAGGTTTTATGCCGTATTTCTTATCTTCGAACAGTCCTATATCAAGTAATCGTGTCAGAAATTACGAAAGTGGACTCGTTGTCATGAGAATAAACACGTATCTCCATTTTTTACAAAATAACTCTCGGAAAAACCACATAATTCCACATTTTTCTAGAATAACTCTCGGAAAAACCATATAGCTCCACTTTTCCATCCAATATTCTGGAAAAACGATACAACTTCACTTTTCCAATAACAGAGACAGGCGTTCCTTATTCTTATAGGTGTATCCTTAAAAAGGTAGGTGTATTAGAAAGAGTACGCAGATTTGCCCGCAAGGCCCGACAAGGTCCCGTGAGCGATAGTTCATATTTATCATGTGTAGTTTCCGAAAAAACAATATAATTGTCATTGAGACCAAAAAGTCAACTGGAAGTCCCGGAATAACCACATAAGCGAAAGTTGTTTTCAATGACAAGATCGCTATTTAGTCTAGTTATTATCGTACAAAATATGTTATTTAGATTACTATTCATTAGTATTCATAGATGCAGTGTTGCATTCAATCTCATTTGTCTTGATTCAATATACCAATGTGAAACTAAAAACTCCATTTACTCGAAATAATGAAAAGTGGAGATAAGTGGTTATTCTTGGAAGCCCTAGATATTTACTATTACTATATCTATATTTTATTCTGCAGAAAACCATAGTGGTTGGCCATATTTAAACTTAGCTATCGTAACAGTTACAATGCCATATTAACCATAAAGAAATCCTTCTCTCAGTGTAGGTTTTAAATTATATTACTTTATTTATGAATTTCAGTGTAGAAATACAATGATGTATTGTTAAATAATTTTCAAAACTGATATTGATGTAAAAATTATTTTTTCAGGAAACTGAAATTTTATCAGAGCTATTATTTTTTGAAAACGAATATTTCCTTGTAAAAATAAAACCTATCCTAGTGTAAAGCCTGAATGAATCAATCATTTTTCTAATGCATTTCCAATCAAAATTAAAATTACATTGCATATGCAAGAGCTTTCTGCCCATCTACGCAAAACGAGACAGATAAAAGAGGGGGAAAAGTCAATTTTTCAAGTTGAAAAAAAAATTGAGGCAAACGCGACGAAAATTTTTTTTTGCAGGGTCTCTCGCTGCGTATAAAAAAAACAAAACAAAGTATGACCTATTTTACGTCAAAAAGTTTACAACTGTTCTCAAAATGTGCTCACTGGCTTTGCGTTATATGCACGAAATTCATGCGTGTGCACGTACCCGTGTATAAATAGTTCAAGGTGTGTAGGTAGCGGCCGCACCTTTGCCGACTACCCTTTTTTATTACAGTAAAAACTAATGTTTAATCCGGAGAAATTTTATTTTTACGAAAAAAATGTGAGATTTAATTTTTTTCTAGTTAATATATGCGATGTAACACAGCGTCTGCAAATTTAAAGTGACGAATTGAGTGAGAAATCACGCGGACGTCCATTGGTCACTGTGAGAAGCAGCTCGAGATTCTGGATTCGATCCTTTAACCGATTAAACTTGCGCCCTTTTTGTGAATTTACTCGTAATGAATACTGAAAAAGGCGGACGAAGATCGACTGCGATGGAACCTGAATTGGTTCGACTTCTGACCGAAAACCCTCCATCACCCGATCTACAGTTGTCGCATGGATAAATCCTCTATATAATTTAGTACAACGCCCTTTTATTTTGAAATTTTTTTATTTTTAAGGATAAACAAAAAGAAAAAAAATTAAAATACACAGTTTTCTGAAAATATTTTTGTCTCCATTAAAATGTCATTCGAATAATTTCGAAGAAGCAGCATAATACAGGCTTATAAAAAGCTTTGAAAATGTCTTATTAATCATTCGAATCGTAATAATGCAGGTTACATTTATTCCGGGTCGTTTCTTCCAAATAGTTT
Source organism: Torymus auratus (assembly GCA_900474315.1). Classification (NCBI taxonomy): domain Eukaryota; kingdom Metazoa; phylum Arthropoda; class Insecta; order Hymenoptera; family Torymidae; genus Torymus; species Torymus auratus. Next base: position 14,941 of record UXGD01004790.1, read on the forward strand.
AGCGGCATCATTATATCACGCTTATACCCATTAAAATTTAATGGAAGGTCTACCCTAGGAATCTTCCGCTCGTTACCGAAGTTATACAGTGACAGACATTATTGGCATTTATGAGCACTTTGGGAGCGAAAAATTTCATCTCACGTAAGTACCGATGCTAAAGTCGCTCATAATTTGGTAATAACTATAAGACTGGCAAAAACATGCCAGTCAGACGGTTCGAAGGAAACGTAGAACACGATATACTAAAATAAATAGCTATAATCTGTAAAAATTTGAATTTATTCTGTTGGTTAGTTTTTGAGGAAAAAATTGAAAAATAAAAAAATAATGAGTTACATGTCCAACAATTGCGGGAGTAAAATTGACTTACCTATCGCTTTGAAATTTCTTGTAGAGGTAGATTATGGATAGCTCTTCGGTCGACTTCTTTGGGCAAATAGATTGGTCCATCAATTTCAGAGATATTTGAGGTTAAAAGTTTTTTAACCTTTTTTTCAAATCGTAATGTCTCGAGAACGGCTCGATGAATCAGCATTGATTTATAGACAATTTTGTGTGTGGTATAGATATTATGTATGTTAATTTTCATCAAATTCGTACGATTACTTTCTCAGATATTTGATATTCAAAATTTTCGTATTTTACAAACTCATTGTCTTTATCGCATGATAACTAGAGAAAAATTGTTTTGATTTTTTTTTAATTTGAAGAAGATGTAAAGTTTGTATACTATTTATTATATGTCATCAGGTAAGAGGTGAAACCAGAAAACTCGACCGAGCGCCATGAAACCAGATAACTCGGCCGAGAGCTAAGAAACCAGACAACTCGGCCGAGAGCTAAGAAACCAGACAACTCGTAGGCTTCTTTTTTCATTTGATTTTTAGTTGATAACCTTTGTTCCTTATATACGTTAAAAAATTTAATTATAGGGAATTAAAATCCTTGGTTTAACAACTCACTCCCCTGGTTATCAACTAAAAACCGAATGAAAAACCGCTGCTAACTGCTTTAGCAGAATGCTTTCTCAAAGAGAATCGATAAATTGCATCAAAGAATCTTTTTAAATGTATATTTTAATGTAAAATTTCATTCTTTGTGCATATCTGATTTTCCATAAATTCAATATTCAA
>UXGD01004791.1:0-16074 GCA_900474315.1 Torymus auratus
TCGGCAAACTTAGCTATCGGTATAATATATTCGGCATTTTTAGCTTTCGGCAAAAATATTTTCTAAAAACCTATCCCTACCCAACACACGTTCATCTGTTTATGAGGCGCGAGTTATTTTGATTGATCGACGTATCGCGAAAATTAGCAATCGTCAAATGAAGCGCGTCCGGGAGTTGTGCAATAGGATCATTCGTTTGTGCGTCGAAAGAATATTGTTCGCTTAGGTACTGGTCGCGTCGTATAATTACGCTGTTGTCTCTGCCCAATGTCATTGTTGCCCGCTACTGTCTTGTATTCGGTGTAATCGAAATCGTCTGCTGCCTCTTAGATGCCGTCTGGGTTGTCCCCAACATTGAAAAGATAGTATATACATACATTTTTGTTATTTTTGTTATTTTAGTAATAGATTATAAATTGTTTTGTATAAAAATGTTTTACCAGATCCACCTGGGCAATGTATAAAATAACAATTGTTCAAATTGATATTATCACTATTATCATTATGATTAATAATTTTATTTAAAATGGTATCTATAATAGCTTTTTGTTCATTTTTTAATTTTACATACAAATTTTTATCTCTTTTTAAATATCATGTATCAGATGCACAATTTAATTGAAACTGATCGTCATTGGATTCTAATATTGGAATATTAATAATTTCTTTTAAATTAATATTTCCTTTAGATAAAATTTTTTGATTATTAAGTACATTTTTTGTTCAGCTTCTGTTGTGTTCAGCTTTTGGCGTTTAAAATCTTCAGACATGGATGACTTAAATTCATTCCATAAATCTACTGGATGTAAAAGATTACAATAAATTAAAATTCTTGCAAATACTCTTCTTAATTATTTTGGCATCATCCAAAAAACTGCTTCTTGCATTGCTCTTTTCCATTCTTCATCATCTTCAATAAGACATAAAGCTAAATATGTTTGTACAAATGTTTCATATCTTACACCATTGACAGTTTTTAAATTTTCGAAACTTGTAGCTCCTTTCACAGATAATAATAGTATTCTTAAATGATACAATTCAACTGAACTTGGACTAACAGAGTATATGCGACCAAAACAATTAAAATGACTCTTTCTTTTGTCCAACGTTATGTTTGTCAGAAACGTATATGTACGATAGGATCAACTATACGTAAACCTTTTGTATACATCGTGTAATAGGTTTATGATAACAAAGATTACAGATTCATATAAAGGTATTGATTGCTATGTCAATATTCTGTACATTCATTGTAACATTTGATAATGTAACAGTAACAATATTAAATTTGAGAGAAGCGGGTATAATCTTGGCGGTAGTGAAGGAAAGCGGCGTTGCTATGTACGCGCGCGCGCCGGCACGTGCGTCGTTGCAGTTCGGTGGCATGATTCTTTTGCACACGAAAAGCTAAACCGATTTTTTTGGAGTTAAAACGACGATGGAAGAAATCTTGAAGCTGTGGAATTTGGAGAAGTATCTGCCAATTTTAGAAGGTGAGTAGACATGTAACATATTGTACTATAATTATGAAATTTATTGACGATGAATGTAATGAATACATATACTTAACCTCGCTAAGCTGTAAACCCATTTCCTCTTTCATCATACAGAAAATGAGATTAGGGACATCGATACTCTACAGGAGTTAATAAATAGTCTGTCTGATTTCATATCTCTTTTTCCGCTGCTTGGTGTGAGGTTGAAATTCCAGAAATTATGTAAAAATGTAAAAAAGTAAAAAAAAAATGTAATAATATATAAATATATTATTGATACAAATTTATGATTTCTCAGATTTCAGTAACTAGTATTCCCGTTGACGTGGATCCATTGGAAATAAGTAACACTGTATTTGAAGCGGAAAGTGAAGTGTTGGTTAATAAACCATCTACTGAACATGCTGATAGCATTTGCAACGTTCTTGTCGTAACAAAAAGTACACCTGTACTCGAAATAGAGAGTGTCCCTAAAACACCCAAGGCTCAAGAAATAGCGAATTTTAATTTAAAACAAGTTTTGTTAGAACATCCCCTGGGCCCTGCAATATTAGCGATATATCAAAAACGTGGGAGTTTAGATACACAGTGTCAGTCGTACCTATGTGACATCATTGTGATTAAGCTTCTGCAGAAACCTTATTTGTAAGTTTGTGCACAAATATTTATTTAATTTATTTTATATTGTATCAAAATAACTATTTTAAATTATATTATTAAATACGTTTTTAGAAAACCTGATAATGAAGATTTTAATTTCTTGGCTTTTAAAATTAAAGAAGAATTTAAAAATGAATGCAGAGAAACTTATTACGTACCACCAGTGCCTAAAAAATATGCTAAAACCAATAAATCTCAAATGTCAAAAGGAAAACTTATAGATAAATATAGAAATAAAACTACTTTCATTCGCAACGCTTTAAAAACTCTCTCTAGCTCTGAAAGTTCGACAAGTTCTATTCTAGATATATCTTCTGTTCAAGACGCTTGTAAAGGTAATAAAATATTGTATAATTTTAAAATAACCTTAGTTATAATATTAATTTGACTAATAACGATGTACATATTTTTTTCAAAGACAATAATGCTGCTTTAGAAAGCAAAACCTGGTTAAAAGATAACCGAGAAGAAGTTGAAGTTTTAAGACACTGGAATATATCATATCAGTTGAGAGTAACTGATTCTGAAAATAAAACATTTTCATCTATTTCCACTGAATGGCCGATACTAAAAGATTCTATTGGATACAGATTGGTAAGTATTATTAGTTAATAGTGTGATTATCATATTGTTCTATATTATTTATACTATTTATAATAATTATGTAATTTATTTTTAGACGAAGTTGGATTTTGACAAAAAATTTAATATCACTTATGATACTTTTCTTTCACGTTTGAATGAAATAACTCCTAAGCTTTTAAATTTGTATAAGGAGAAACTTAGTGCAGCCGATAAACTTACACTTTCAGAACTTGATACTGAGATTTTAGAAGGTAATATCAATATACGGTTTAATTCAAGTTATTAAGATTAATTTACTATTTTGATTAATTACTAAAAAAAATTAACATTGTAGATTATCAACAACTTATAAGATTTAAATTATTAGTCTCTATTTTGTCGCCAAAAAGTAACAAAGTTATTACAAGCGTGTCTACATCGTCTTCCTCCTCTGCAAAGAAGTTAAAAAAAAAATCGCACTGGAAACCAAGTATTATAGAATCACTAGAAGGTCTTGTCTTGCAAATACAGGTATGCGTATAGATAATATTGTACAGTATAACCTTTTTAATGCGATAAATTTTATGTTGAATAAATACTTGTACATATTTATTAAAATTACGTAACGTATATATTTTTTATGTTAAGTCAATTTATTCTGTCTCCAATTTAACTATATTGAACTATATAATATTGTATAGTATCTAATTATTTATTAATTTATTTTTGCATTCGTAAATTATTTCCAGTAATGTTTATATTTTTTAGATTCCAGGCGACTTGGAAAATGAAGTGGAAACAAAACGTCAGAAAATGTCTGATATGTGTTTGAATCTTCAACCATTTATTATTCTTATTCTCCCCTCGATTATGAATGTAGAGAAGAGTTACATTCGCGTTGACAGTATCTCGTATGAAAGTAATTCGTTTGTAGAATCATTGTATGGGCTTTTTCAATTTTATTTAGTTTATAATTTTGCGTATCCTGTAGAAAGTGAAAATGTTTGCTATTTCATCCAGTGGTGTTTGTTTGATGTAAAAACGGCATCTGATGTACAAATTCCAGCTGTTTACAATCTTATAAATAGATTGAAGAACATGAATAAATAAATATTATTATTGTATTGATTGCCTATATGGGATATACATTTAGATTAAGTTAAGTTTAGTTAATATTGTGATTCGAAAATGAAGTGTAATGTTTGCAGTAAGCCCTTTCAAGAAATAGCAGTTCTGCTAAATCATTTAAAAGTATTTCATTCTTTCGAACAGCAGTATAAATGCATTCATGATAATTGCTCACGCAAATTCATTTCTTTGCCTACATTAAAAAAGCACGCTCTCTCTCTTGTGATAAAAAAAACAGCAGTAATGCCAACATTTGTACTAAAACATTAGATAACAAAAATATGCAAAGCGTAAAAACTATACATAATGATATGAGTTTTGCATCAAACTCAGAAATGCCTTCAATTTCTGTACCTGTTGAAAGTGAATCATTTGCAATGCCTGAATTGAGTAATAGTAATATAGTAATTCCTAAGATTGATGACAACTTTTTAGAAAGTAGCTTTTTATCATTCATTGGGAAATTGTATACTAACAAAACTATTACTAAAGCTATTATTAACGACATTATTACTGAATTCATACAGTTTGTCGAAAATTTTACTAAGATGTTATCTGAGTCATTACAAGCCACTCTCCCTGTAGAGTATCATGATAAAATAAAAAATTTATGTCATATCGATGTTTTATCTAATTTAAGCTCCGAGTATAGGAGATCTCAATTTCTCGAAAAAGCACACGCTTTAATACAACCAAAACCATTTTTTATCGGCGAAATGGACGATGAGAAAAAGATAGATGGTACTACTGTTAAAACCAAAAAACAATGTCAGGGATACCTTATCCCCATGCGTGAAACTTTAAAACAATTTTTTGAGTTGCCCGATGTATATGAATCTACGATTAGTTATATGACAGCTGAAATAATTGCACAAACTGACGTTGAAAAAGTTTATACAAGCTTATTTCAAGGAGAAAGGTGGAAAAATATTTCGTCAAACTTTAAGAATAAAATTGTCATACCATTATTCTTGTATTACGACGATTTTGAAATTAATGATCCTCTTTCACCGAGCGCAGGCGTATACAAAATTGGTGGCTTATATTACTGCGTAGGAAGTTTGCCATGTAAATTTTCATCGTCTTTAGAAAATGTATTTTTGGCGCAGTTTATTTATAGTTCGGATCTGAAAAATTTTCAAAATCAAAAGTGCTTCAAACATCTCTGTGATGAATTAAAATATCTAGCGGAAGAAGGAATTAGTATATCTATTAACGGACAACAGCATAGGATTTATTTTGCAGTCTTAGGTATTTTAGGAGACAATTTAGGTTTAAATACAATTTTTGGCTTTAAAGAAAGTTTTAGTGCAAATCACTATTGCCGAATTTGCCGTGCATCAAAGACGCAAGCTCATGGTTTATGCGAGGAGAGAAAGGATCTAATGAGAAATCGTAACAACTATGAAGAGGACGTTAATAAATTAACTACCGGAATCAAAAGCAGATGCGTTTTCAACGACATTGCATATTTTCACAACACTGAAAATATTGTCTGTGATATGATGCACGATCTGTATTTAGGAGTAGCCAGATATGACATGGCTAAAATCATCAACCACTGTGTAGAAAAAGACTATATTACTTTAGACAACTTAAATGATCGATTGAAATACTTCGATTATGCCGAAACTGATCGAGGTAATAAGATCACTTGCATCCTAGAAAAACACATAGAGAATGGGCAACTTATAAGAACAGCTGCTGAAATGTCCTTCTTAATATCTTATTTTGGAATAATTGTCGGTGATCGAGTTCCAGAAGATGATCTTGTGTGGGAATTTTATTTAACTCTATACAAAATAGTTGATTTAATAAATTCTCAAATAATTTCTGAAAAAGATATTAATCACTTGGAATCATTGATAAGAACACACAATCAACTCTACATGGATTTATTTGATGAGAAATTAAAACCTAAATTTCATATATTGACGCATTACCCTACAGTTATTAAAACTCTTGGACCGGTACGTTATTTATCATGTCAAAAGTTCGAAGCGTATCACAGAAAATCTAAAAAATATGCCAATGTAGTTTCATCTAGAGTGAATATAATTTTTACTTTGTCAGTAAAAATTCAAATGGAGCTATGCTTTAGAGTATTAGCTAAAAAAGGTTTAAGAGATAGTATTGAATTCGGGAAAGTCATCGGCGAAGTGAAAAATATAAAAAATGTCGATTTGTCCAGATTAAAACCTATTGAGGAAGTTGGATTTGCTAAAATAAATAGCATTACATATCGAAAAGATTATGCAATACAAATCTACGTAAACAAAGAAAATAATCCGATTTTTGGAATAATTAGCCACGTATTGAAAAATGGTAATAATAATATCTTTTTAGCTTATAAAAAATGTATATCTATTGGTTTTAATGACCATATACAATCTTACGAAGTTATTCTTCCTCATAAATCAGCTGATCATGAAATTATAATGCTAAATGAAGACAATTTTATGCGACCTATGAAAATTCATCGAACAGCTAGCGGTAAAAATGTAATTAGTCGTAGAGATTTAGAATAAATGTATTTTTAAAGTGATTTTCTTGTATTATTTCATCATTTCCGAATCCAAAATTTCGTCATACATTTTATTTTCTCTTAAAATTTGTATTTTAAATGCGTTTTTATATTTTTTTATATTATAACAATATTTCATTTTATTATTATTAATTAAACATATATATTATATGTATATATATATACTTCAGTAAATTAATATAATATAATAATTTCAATATTCTTCTGATGAAAATGCTATATTTCAATGTAAATTATTACTTTTTCTGTCAAAGTATACATATTTTTGGGAATCCGTGATACTGTAACTATTACAATATGAATCATTAATGTTTCCATACGCGTATTGTTATAGATAATAGATTATTTAATCTGTTAACGTGTGTATTATTCGCCAAAATCAACAATATGTACGTTAACAGTTAAAATATATCTTAACCACAATCATATTGTTTTCTCAGTGTATGTGATGAAACGTTAGTCTGCTAATGGTTATTAAGATACGTTAACTATAAATATATTAAAATGAAATCTTATCATTTAAAAATTATTGAAGGGATATATGAAATCGGAGCTGGAAAAGAAACATGTTACCATGTCGAATTGATTTTTAATGAAGCTTTCGATGAAGCTGGACTGATTTCCTCTCTACTAGAGTATTCCTTTAAAATGAGAAACTCAGCTTCAAAAAGTACTGAATATTTCAAAAAGTACTCATTTTATTAATTAGAACATACACCTTGATCGATTAAAATCTAAAGTTTTACTCAAAATTACCATAAACGTTTAAATAATATCAATATGAACTTTGGGTGTATGCGGCAATTACTGACATCCCATAAGAACACGGCTTTTAATTACGGCACCTCAGTTACCTCGCCCTGTGTTAAACATCTACCGTAACTAAATTTTTTCATCCGATGAATAATTGATATTATTGATATATTATTTAAATGTAAAAATGGTTATGCTAATTCAGTAGTTTCTCTAATTCTTTTAATACTTTGATTGATGAGTTGAAATGACGACACAATAAATTAGGGTAATTTAATAAAGTAATAATAATGCTATAAAGTATAATGTATGCAACTTTTCACGCTATAAAAATTAATATTTGCATTATATATCAGTAATTTTTTAAATTTAATAATTTGAAAACTACTGTTTTTGAAATTTATTTTGAAAAAGTTAATAAAGTTATGTTTTATACCTCTTAACATTGTTTTTAACATCAAAAAATTGATACAATCAAAATGACAATGTCATTGTAATGACATATTGTGAGATATTTTATGATTGCCTGACAAAGAGAACAGTCAAAGTAATAAAATAATTATCTGCATTGTTGAAAATTTTTAATACGGAAAATAAACTAGCTTCTTTTTATGTTCTAGTTTCTGCTACTGACACTTTAGTGTCAGTTGTGAATTCTGTTCTAATAGTAAAAGATTGGCTTAAAAAATTTCTAGTAACAAACTTGAAATAGAAAAACTCAAATATTTTCATAAAATAGAATTATTTAAATTTTACTCCGTACAACGATAAAAGCGATTTATTAATTTATTTAGATATTTAATAAGAACAACCATGAATATTTTTAAAATAAGCTGGCAAGTAGATATTTTATTAATTGCAATTTTGTTTTCTGTTGGATGTAAGAATTGTAATGTAAGTAATAATAGTTTACTAACCTATTTAATAGCCAGAATATATAATTCATGAATTGAAATTAAATTAAAATTATATTAGGGCTCAGGTTTAAAACCTTATTTTGAAGATATAAATCTAGAATTTATAAATTACACGTACATTGATAAAGATACTTCTGATATTACAATAAACTACAAACCTAACGGGAAAAATAGTTTTAATATACACATTGATTTAATTGAGGATATACCAAAAGATTCCTACGTAAGTACATCAATTTATTAAATTTTCTATTATTAATTCAAAATGTAATATGTTTATTTCTTGCGCTAAAAGATAAAATTAGATGTATCATCCCGCGCTTTTGGACATTATGTCCCTACTGGATTGGCATTCGATGCCAAACTTTGTGGCGATGGTTATTCGAAGATTTTTTACGATGCGCTAATAAAACCATTAGGCATAGACGATTGTCCTCCACCAAAAGTAATTTACTTCTTAACTGACATACTATTGATTTAACATTTTATGAATTTGTATTTTTTTCTGTAGGGTTCATATGAAATTGAAGACTTTACTCCTGACTTTCCAGAACTTTCTGTTAAATTAATGCCTGGTAGCCATCTTCTGGCAGATACTACTATGTACGCAGGGAATATAAAGATACTTAGTCTTAAAGGAATGGTTGTTCTATAAGAAATATTTTAGTAGCAAGTTTTCCGTGACATTTTATGAGTAAAATATAGAAATACATATATATATATATTAGTTACATATAATTATAAAATATTTTGCATTTTGTTTTCATGATGCTTATGTTTATTTTCAAACAACACCCAAGTAATTAACTAACGCAGAGTACGTGATTAAAAGGAACTGAAAGAAGCGCAAAAAGGGTGAGTGGACGGACAGATCCATGCGACAATTTCATCCAAGCGTACACCTACAGAACGAGAAGGAGAGACTGCGACGCCGATGGCGCGGAGGGTCGGCACAGAGGAACTAGCCGGTGCGCCGACCTTCTTCGAGCTTTCGCGTCGCGCGGAAGACGGAGAAACGCGACTTAACGAATGGAGAAGTTCATTAAAAGCGAAATGACGTTAGCCAACCTAAAATTACCTTCTCCCCGATTCCAGCTGTATAGCGGCCAGCTTCCAGCACCTATCATCGTCCTTGCTCGCGCGGAGCTTTTGCTTATCGCATATTTCTTTTTCTGGGTCTCTTTTCCTCGTAGACTTTTTCTCCGACTTCTGAGCGCGTAGGTACTTTTCTCGTTTCGCAAGCGTGCGGCGTTTCTCGAGCTCGTTATCTTTTTATCTGATTACGCGACTTTGCCGATCGTTGGTTTATCGCGCTATATATAATCGGAAGTATTAGGGGAGGGAAAAGATACACGGTACAAGGTAATATTATATTTTCATGATTGAGTGACTTATTATAGATTCAGTTCCGTTCAATTAGAATAAGTAAATAAATGTGGGACCTTGTACCGGTCATCTTTTTTATCTTATTATCGTACTAAATTGTATTATATTATAATAAGATTATAAATTTTTTTTTAGATTTTATATATTTTTATGCGATTATAACTTTTAATTTTAACAGTTTCCTGGTAAGTAAGTAAAACTGAAAATAATCTTCAACAAAAATTAAAAAAAAAAAATGTTAAAAAATTGTGGTTAGCTTAAAAAGCTAGGTCACTAAAAATTCCTTAATAACAATAAATAGTTATTTACATATATAACATTTCTACTCATATTGTAAAAAATTTCAGTATTTTTCCATCACATACATAATACGGTAAACTCCCTATTTTATACTCGTTACCTCGGAAAAAACGCGAGCTTATTCAGCACCTCATATTCCGCTTATCCCCGAGCACTTTCTCATTTAACGCGTCACTCCCTTCCTAAACCCTTTCGCGCCGTACTCCTTGACTTTTTGCCTCTCCCGTGCACGCGCGCGTGCGAGCGTCGCGTAGGAATCCAGCCGGCAAAACGAGAAAAAGTCAACGACGACGTGGAGCGAGCGAGCGTAGACGCGCCGATAGGAAATAGATCTTCGGCAAATTGAAAAAAGCTCAGGCCATCTCCTCTCGGGAGATTGTCTTCCCTCGGAGTAGGCTACGTCCGTCGACGACGACGCCTTGTGCTCGGCTGAGACGAGTCCCTAATAGAAATCCACTCAGCGACTATGAATTGCCTACCTGATTATTCTGAAATTTCATTATTAGCGCTGCGAGCTGCGCCCCAGAAGAAGAAGTGCGCGAGCGCGAACGATGAGGGAAATCGGGAAGTGAATGATGCATTAATCGCCGGCGATTGGCAACGCGGTTTTGCCTTAAATAGGATTCAATTTCTGCTTTTGCCATCGTAGAATAAGGCTATGGGACGCGAATGCTGCTGCTGATGCTCGTAGTGCAATCGGAAAGTAGCCTCTATTTGATTTCACGGAAAATCGAAGGATTTGCCAAAGGCTTAAATGGGCTTTTATGGCGAAGGACGAGGTTTCCTCTCTGCCTTATTGCATTGGTTGATGCTGTAATCTTATTTTTTGTTACGAGAAATTGGTTTACATTAATATTGATGTAGAATATAAGTCAATAGTTAGGAATAGCCAAGTATTTTCGAGATTTTTAATCGACTGTAACTACAAATTTTTGAATTACTTCATGAAAATTTTTAGATAAACATATTTTATTTTAGTTTTATCATAGAATATTATTACATTTTGTTTCATTAATGTTGCTATTACCATCACGGAATCACGGAGTAATTTATAATGTTTATTGTGATCGCCCATTTCATAAAAGTATACAAAATATATTTAACAAAGTCATAGTCTAATATGATACAGATCACGATATATCAGGAGTCACGCTGCTGGACTTTCTTAAAACTTTCATTGTGTAAATAATTTATTTATAGCGTGGCAATTCGTTAAAGATATATATTCTATTTTCCTTGATCGTCATGTTAATATATGCAATGTATTTTCGATATTAGGAAGGGTTACCACTGTTTCATTTACTTTCGCATGCGTGTGGCGGTGCTACTTGTCGCTTAACAGGAGGAATAGTAAGTATACATATATTTGTATACCTATGGGATAGTCATCTACTTGTAACAATATTTATGTATATAGATACTGGGCCGTCTACCTTATTATTAATATAATTCAAGTTTTACGTCTCTGCACCTAATTTTATAGAATCTTATTTATATTCGAATATGTTAAACCATATTGGAGGAAGCGGCGGAAACGTGACCTCGAATTAATTAAATGTTTTTTTATATTATAATGGGACGTTTATATATGATAAAATACATAATTTAACATGGAGCATAATACGATATTAAAAGGTATAATCGAGTTAATCTAATTATATACTTACACCAGTAAATGTAATCAATTTATAAAAAAAAAGTGTTTTCAAAATTAGAATGAAATTAGTAATGTTTACTCAACAAAAGTATGTTGCTTTCGCATATAATCCTTACGTCAGCCTTATGATAATCAGTTCTTGCAGTTTTGTAAAAAGTGAGCATTTGATAGCCAATTAATTACTATCTAATGCAAGCAAGGAGAGTGTGGCTTTAGCGAATTATTTCATCAGTTAATGTTTTCAGCCAACGAAGAGTTGCGTAAAGCAGACGTGATTCTTCTCACAACTGTTTATCGGCACATACTTACAATGTCTTATCCCTTATAAACGTAAGACCACTATTTTTTCTTGGCGAAAAAATAAACATTTCTCTATCGTTACGAGCAAAATCTGCTGATGAAATACGGCTGTTTATCATAATAAGATTCAATAATCTCTAATGGCATATGAAAGAGTTGGGGATGATTGCAGACAAAAAAGAATTGGTTTTTCCAAATAGTAGATTTTTATATCAACTAATTTTTTTTTTATTCCTAAATTTGAATTATTTGTTTTCTACAATAAAAACAAGTGTTAAGAAAAATTTCTGAAAAAAGCTTTGTTTAATCTTGCATAAAGCAATGACCTAAGCGTTTGTTATCAACTCTAAGTCTTGCGAAGTAATCAAGAAACATATCAAAAATATTATATACATTATAAATGATTAAGTTCAATAATTATGATATACATCAAATAACAATAAATTTAAAAGAATTTCTAAATTAAAATGCTTGAGTTTTCTTTCAATTTGAAGATTTAAGGAACCCATATTATAACACAAATGACATTGATTTCATTACAACATACTTTGGTACAACAACAATTATTGTTCTGTGAAAATTAATCAATCAATTGCCATACTCAAACAATACGATAACATATACAACTTGCATGATATTTATAACTAGGGAATCTATAACTCAAGCACATGTATTGCTACAACTCTTTTCAAGAAAAAGAAAAAATATAATAAATTTGAATATCTTTTATAGCCACATTCTATACCACCATTCACGTCAACATACATACATCCGAAAAGCTTATCACAAAAACATTCTCCACTCTCTGAATCGCACGCATCCTGCCCCTTCAGACCGTCTCGAAAATCAACACAACAACAAAAAAGAAACTCTTTTCCCCAGTCGTCCCTGCACTTATACCCTTTCGCTTCAACTTCGCGCCTCTCTATTAGACCCTCGCGCACAAGGCATTCAATCGAGTGCATATAAGTGCGCGCTTACAACGGCATTATAACGCTCGGCGCATCAGCGCGTATCCAGCGTATATATTATATATAGCAACACGTCCCTCGCCGACCATTAACAGGTTTCTCCGCTGAAAAAAGGAAAAGAGAAGCGACAATGGATCCGAGCAAGAGAGAATCTCGCGGTATGCCCTCGAGATTAGCCCTGTAAGGATAAAGGCATACGGTACTTGTATGCCGCACGTCGAAAAAATGGAAAGGCGTGAACGCGCGCTTAACGCAGCTACATAAGTACAACGTGTATACTCTCGGGACAATCCGAGACGCTTCTCTCTCTCTCTCTCTCTCTCTCTCTCTCTCTCTCTCTCTCTCTCTCTTTCGCGCACCCTCGTTCTGTTGTGTTCGTCTTCCCTCCATTGAGGCGCTTACGCGCGACGGGCCTCCTAATTGGGTGGGCCACATGCTGCGTCTATTTTTCGCGGCGGTGTCAAAATACTGTTTTTTTTTCTCTCTCTCTCTCTCGGTCGCTTCGCGCAGGCTCGTTCCCTCCTTTCTTCGGGCGCGCGTACTCGCGAAAGAGGATGAGAGGAGGCGAGAGAATATAAGGGGCGGCCAATCGCGCGAGCACAAGCCAGCGAACGAACGAACGAGCGCGAGGAGGTTTAATGGCTACGAGAGACCGGAGGATATTCGAAGATTAAATTTGATTCGTTAGAGCTCGTTTGCGGTTCTTGCGCTTCTTTCACGCGGTGAACGTGCACGTGTGTGTGTACGTGCATGAGAGTGCGAGGGTTTGAAATTGTTCTTAATGTGGTTAAAGGCGCTTTAATGCTTCGCCGGGATAAAGGTGTATACGGTGAAAAAAAATGTGTGAATAAGCGCGGTTTAAGTATAGTTAGGGATAGATTCTATCAAGATTTTTTTACTTATCTTCTCATTTTTTCGACGTATTACGAGGTAATGGAAACTGTCAGATTCATTTTTTGTTAATAAAATCACGAATTGTGTTTTTTATATGAGTATATTAAAGTTTCGACTATAAGGTATAATTCATTCTTAACACAAAAAATATGCATGAAACAATTAATGAACCTTGGATTGATTTTATTTCTCAAATAATTGTTATAGACAGTGTGAGTTTAAACAGAAATTGAATTTTTGGTAATGATTTTTTCGTTATGAAATTATTGCTTTCAATATATTATTATACTTGCATACAAGTTCGCATCATTAGAGAAATAAAATCTACTCTAAATATACCGAAATAACCTAAATCAAGAAGAATATCCAACTTACAAGAGACACGAGCCATCTCATAACACGGATTCACGGAAACCTTGCACCTCAAAGCGCGCGTCACACCGGGAATAAGCCTTACAATGGGAAATCGTCTCGTTTTGCTGCTACACTTATATAGGCGCAACAAAAACCGGACGCAGAGTGCATCATCTCTGCTTCCTCCCTTACGCGCAGGAATCGTTCGCACATGACTGAGCCGCAGTATATATAGCCTCTTGTGTCGCATGTCATCCGATTCTTCATGGAATATTCCGTGTCCATCGCCCCGTGTGAATGAGCAGCCAAAATATTTGTCGAGCTTTTGTCGCGCGCTCACAACACGACTTTGCGTGTGATGCGAGAGCCTTTTCGAGGACCGATTGTCCGCGACAATGGGGATACGTCGAAAGAGGAGGAGGAGGATTTTTGGCTCGCATGAAAACATTTGCTACTGGTAATTTTGGGATCTTGGAATTGATCTGATCGGTTTCACGTGAATTTCTTGTAGTTATGGGCCTATGGGGAAAAAATCCCTCGCACAAATTTTGTATTGTTCTATATGAGCAGAATAATTTTCAGGAAATACTCAATAGTGTTATACGAAATTAGCTCCAAAAATCATTTTAGTATTCTTGTGGGCATAATAATAATTTTGAGGTCCTTGATTAACGAACGATATGACGATAAGAAAATTGATTTTGTATCCGAATCGTAATTCCCACCGAGGATTTAATCTTGTAGGCTGATGTAATGAAATCAAAAGTTTGTGTCGAAGCTTGATTAGCTGTTCAATATGGAAATTTTAAGAGACATCACGACTAAAAAGTTATCTATTCACTGCTACACAGTCAATCAAACCACGAAATATCATAACATTTTACAAAATATCATTATCCAAACTTTCACAAAGATATATAATCAGTTATTTTAGATAGTGCAAGTACATACAACAACAAAATAAATGAAAAATCAAGTCGTGAGAAAATTTTCCAAAGACGAAACGAGTGGCGGAAATGAGTCAATGGGGGCTTTACTACCTTCGGAGCGAAACGTATTTAGCCGCACCTTTTCCAACTTCAACGCGGGGCTAACGCAATTACACCGAAGGCTCGATAATTGCTGATAATTCGGGCGAACCTCGTTAAGACGCTCATCAAGACCGAGGAGCGAAATGCTTTCATTTAATTATTTCTCGATTTCGATAACGCGACGCCGACCTTTTCGCCTGACACCTCCGCATCTCGATCTTGGCAGCTTCCATAACGAGTCCACCGGCGGAGGTTAACGGGAGGAGGGAGTGGTTCTGTAAAAAAAAAATAGTAGAAGAATCGTGCTTTCGACATCGAAATTAATAGTAATTATGTGAAAAATTGATGGTTTTGTTATAAGAGATTGATAAAAAATATTTTTTTAATTTTATTCTTTTGCAAAATTTGAATTTGAATTTATTTAAGTACAATTGCATTTAGTAATCTTTTCAAACGACGTAACTATTTTCAGTATTCATAGTGTATAGAAAACATTATTCTTCGTATATATGAGGATATCTCCAGAACTTTTAATATTCGGTGTTTGAAGAAAAAAATTTTGTTTTCTTCGAGCACACCTTTAAAAATAATCTAAATGGCTTACTTATTTATTAAATAATACAAAAAAGTTTGCGGAACTCATTTGTTAGTTCTGTTAAAAAATAATAGCATCTAACAAGTATATCGAAAAAATTTTTTTTATCATACAAATAACGAACTTATTTGGCTTAATCGTATCAAAATCGTATTAAATTTTAAATATATCACTTTAACAATTTAACTATATCTTTTTGAAAATTTAAAGTAGTGATTACGCTGAATTTTGGACCTCAAAATGAAAAATTCGGCGTGTGCTTATCAAAAATATATTTTTTTTAATGAGTTACGCTTGAGAAGTAATTTTTTGAAGTCGTATAACTTTTAAACTATACGTGGCACACACACGTGCTACAAATCAAATTATTGTATATTTAATAAAGAATGAAATCTGATAGCAAGATTAAGAAAAAACTTCACGTTAAAATGTATAGAACAGAATTAACTACGAAAATTTTTATTTTTGAAAAAGCACTGACGCAACTTTCTGGATTCTTGATTTGAATTGTATTACAGGCACA
>UXGD01004792.1:0-16072 GCA_900474315.1 Torymus auratus
AACAAGAAAAAACTTATACCAGAAGTGTGCCTCAAAATTTTTTTTATTTTTTTTTTGGAACCACTTTTTGACACTTTTTGCTGAGAATTGCTCATATACTCTCTCTCCGTTCGCAACTTTCCTCTTCCCCGCGCAACGCCGGAAAGACATTCTATATAGCTAATATATAAGTATAGGTATGGCTCATTAAGGAGGTTCGATATAGCTCTCCGGTCGCGGGGCGTGTGGGAAGGAGGTCCCCTCGCATGGTGCGTCGCTGCCCCGTTCACCGCGTACCACCTCTCCCAGTCTACGAACTCGATCGTATGTTTACGTTTTTCCGCAGTACTCGGAATCCGCGCTTTCTATCGCACTCAGATTGCGTATAACATTCTCCTGATGTATATTTGCTATATTGCCTGTAGTTCTTTCGATTCGCTGCAACCTTTTTTAAATAATCGCATCCTATAAGAGTGTGTTGTGTTTTACCAAGGTACTTCTATAAAAGCTCGTATACAAGAGTTCAGCTTTAATTTGAATAATTTCATAACCGAGTTGACAAACGATCTGAAATTTCGCACGCTAATTGAAAATCAATCGAAGAAGAAAAATATCAAGCCGATAAACAGTATCGTCACACGACGACAGATATACCGACAAACGCTAGAACATCTCATTTTCCCTCTGTATCTCTCTAATCCCAACCCCACCCTCATCCCCTCGCACGTCTCGAGAGCCAAGCAGCGAAGCGTGTGCGATTTTCGATTCGACCCCGGGTATGCTACGGGGATTTCGGAGCGTGTTTATACGTACACTAACCAGCAACAGCAGTATAGCGGCAACGGCGTATATAATATGCGCTTGTGTTTGTGCGTAAGAGGCGCGGGGGCTGGCCGGACGCTTGTTTGACCTTACACACCCGCGCATGTACATACATACATAAACCCCGTGTGTGTGCGTGTGAGTATACGGTTACAGCCGTACGTGCCCGCGTATACTTATAGGCGTTTAAGTATGTATTGCTAGCCCCGTACACGCACAAGCTTGCGCGCGGCCCAAGTGTTACGTTTGTCTTTTATTCGAGTGTATCGAGGGAGGGTAGCTATACGTATGTGTGTATTTTCGCTTATACGCACTTGCGCTCGTAACTACATCCTGCACGCGAGTGTGTTTGTTTATTCATTTCCACGCACATGCGGGCGAGCCGCGCACTGTTGTTATGTAACAACTCGCGTGGTGTAACACACTGGCGCCCTGTAATTTCCTCGCGCTACGGCATGCGGGTTTTCCACGCTCAGTCTTCCACACACATACGTACGTATACATGTACTGCACTCGACAGTTCTGTCAGTAACGAGGAACCGTTTCTTTCGCTCTATTCTTTTAAACCCAACTCCCTTTCCCCGCTGAGCTCTTTTTCTCCCTTCTTCCTTCCCTCTTCCCCATTTTTATCCCTTCTCCCTTCGCTTTTTTCTTCCTCACCCGACGGCCGCGCGTCTAGAGCTCGATTTTTACCGATCGCCGCCCCCTGCGCACATTTATCGGAATGGCCGAGATTTTTTACCCTCCGCTGTGGCTTTAGTCTTTCTCTCCCTCTTTCTTTCTTCCTCGAATTCTCCAACTCTCGCCTCATTTTTTGCCCCCGCTGTGCTCGCGCACGCGCGCGTTATTCTTTATTTTTGCGAGCGCAAATGTGTGTGGTGGTGGGGTCTGGTGATTAAAGCGCGCCTGCTGCGCGCAGGTTCGCCTGGGTGTGTGTGAGAGTTTTTTTGCGCGACGCGCGCGGGTTTCAACGAGTTTTTTGCGAGACACAGGCGTGGTGGTGGTGGTAGATTAGAATTAGGTGGGCGCGGTGCAGTGGCGAAGTGAAAAATTCGGAGTATCGGTGCTGACAAATGTTTGGGAACATTGAATATAGTGGTGTAAGGTGGGAGAAGCGTTATTTTATGTGTGTTACGTGATAATGTGATTTGTGTGTGACCAGAGAGTGTTGTTTTTGACAAAACATTTGCACTTTTGGCATAATCAAAATTAAGAAAAGTCCTAGAAGATACTTGAAAAAGGAGCTTTAATTCAAGTATATATCATACAAATTTTGAAAATCCTGTTTAAATTGAAGAAGTATTTTTCTTCTCATTAAATAAAGAAAAAGTATAATAATAATTAATAGTTAATTTTTATTGTGAACTAATAGAAACAAATGCTACAATTCTAAGAATCAGGCGTCCATCCTATAAGTATACTTCATACATAACAGTTACAAATAAACCATCAACCCGGCCAACTCAGCGGCCAATTAATAATGAAAAGAACGTCGGGCCATTCCGAATGGCCAATAAAAATCCAGATTACACTTCAGCCACTCTTTCAGCCCCAGCCTCCAGCCGGGCAAACATCCCTGACAAATTAATAAGTTTGATCGATGCCTTCTCATTAACTCTTCAAGGTCCGCACCCTATACCAACCCCGTCGCCCCACTGCCCCGAAGAACAAGAAGAAGAAGAAGAAGATGAAGCAATTTCGCCCCTCGATGTGTACGAATGACCCCTAAATCGTATAAAAAATGGCCGGGCGTATTTCATATCTTCTTCTTCCTCGGCGTCTCGGCGCAACTTTATAGTGCTCAGCAGCAGCGCGGCAGCAGCAAAAAAAGTCACGAACTTAATATAAACATTCTAAATCTTCCCCGAGTGGTTTTAACTCCATCCCTCGCTCGTTTTTCACGCGAAGAGGGGAGAGAGAGACGCAGAAGGAGGAGCAGAAGAATAAGAAGAAAGCCGAAACGCCGAGGCTTCGGAAGAATGGCCGTATTTCAGGTTTATGGCCGGCCACATATCACTTTCCGCACTTCAAAAATTTAAAAGACTGGGGAAGATCCCGCAGCCGAAGCGGCCCGCGCGCGCACTTCCAGAAAATTACCTTACGGCTGTATCGCTTTCTCTCTCCCACTCTATTCCTGCAATGTTTAGGCTGTCCGCGACAAGTGGATTTACGCGCGCCCATAGGTGTATATAGGATGGGGATTTTCAATTCTTCGCGCGGGTAAAAGTGTTTGCGCCGGTTGATTTATATATACGAAGAGAGCAAACTGTATTATATAATTGATAATAGAGTTATATTACAATATGTTTCGTAGTGGGAACGAGTGTAATTGATTGTATAGATTAAAATATAATAATATCGTGTGCTTCATTAACATCGGAACGAGCGTAATTGTATAATTGTTATATAACTAAATTGTGCATGCGGTAGCTGATGTGCATGCTTACACATCTGTGAATGGCCCTCGGTGCAAAGAAGGGGTTTAATATTGCCAAGTGATATTATTATTTTGGGGGGCTAATTTGTCAACTAATGGCCTACTGTACACCACACGCGAAAGCTCAATAATTAGCAATGATTTATGCGCCCGCTGAGGTCAATAATATTAACTTATTTAATTATTCCGCGTTTGTCGAACCCCGGCCGCGCTACTCACAACGGGGTTACAATGTACGAGCCAATTTGACGAGCAAATTGAATTATTACGATTCGGCAAACAGCTATATATGTATACGCGTGGGAACGTAAACGAAGATAAATAAGAATAATATTTTTCGATCGAGCTTATCTCGCGCATTTTATTTTTCTCGCAATTAAACGTTCGCCACGCGCGCGCTCATTCCGACCACGCGACGCAAATAGGGGGAATTGCAATTTAATTAACCTCTGCGGGGAAGGGGGAGCGAATTGATTTTCTCGGCTCTTTAGAATCAATAATACATTATTCGAGGGAAGAAAAGGCCAGCGGTTGAAAAATTGGCCGTACCGAGTAAATTGTCATTTATTTCGCGTATAATTAAAAATATAAGATTATATAAGTAAAGTCTGCACTTTTTGCAGTATAAATAACTTAATGAGATTATGCTCTTTAAATTGTCCCTGTTACGTTACAATTGCAATCTTCTCCGACACGAGAAGTTAAATTCTCATCTTATTTACCCAAAGTTTGAGCGAAGCACGTCGGGCGCGTTTCTTTTTAGGATCCTTAAGATTAATGAAATTCTTTCTAATTAGACTTGAATTAATTCCCGGCGAGGTGGGGGGAGGGAGCAAGGAGTTAAACTTGGCCGAGTGGGGCAAACGTCGTGCCTTATTAATGAATGAAGTTGCACAAATGTAATTACCCTAACTTTTTATTACGCCTTGTAACGATAAAAAGATTTCGTGCTTTGACAAGGTTCGCGAATTCCTCGCAACATCCGGGACGCTGCGTAAAAA
Organism: Torymus auratus; assembly: GCA_900474315.1. Lineage (NCBI taxonomy): Eukaryota > Metazoa > Arthropoda > Insecta > Hymenoptera > Torymidae > Torymus > Torymus auratus. The sequence continues at coordinate 4,240 of UXGD01004792.1, forward strand.
CTTGCCTCGCCGTTTTGTAATTTATTCAAAATTTTCGGCCGGTCTTTAATGACGTAACTTGATTTTATAGTTTAATCACCGCGCGTCAAAAAGAACGCGCGAGAAGTTTTAGGGATGGGAGGGGAAAAGGATTTCGCGTCGAAGTATATTCGTTGTACAAAAGTTGCCGGAAGAATTTGATTAAAGGAGAAGTATCGGCGATTCTCAATACCCTAAGGTTTACTCAAAGTTAAAACGAATTTTTTACCGGCTTAACAAATCTAGCCAGTTACAGAAATATTGTTATTTTTATAGTTGCTTTTTAAAATTTTTATAAAGAACATCACTTGGATTATAAATAAGTTCATATAGTGATCCTTTTTGTGCGCTACAGAAGATAAAAATAATCAGAGATACATGTACCTGTAAAAAAACTTCATTTATTTAAATAAAAAGCAGCATGTGTGTTCATTACAGTCGACGTTTCATATCTCTAATAAATTTATAATATTAAAAGGCAAACACCGTTCTCATATAAAAAAAATTGCACCGTAGCCTAAATTACAAGACAGCGCTCAAGTACGAAACAAGTGTCACTCAGAAAACGTAATATCAACATTTTTTCCCCACCAATTCTCTCGAGCACATATCCCCGGCAGAAACCTTATTAAGCCATCGCCCCTCACACACGTACGCACACACACATGAACTCCCTCCATTCACCTTCGCACCTCGTCGTCGTCGTCCTTGCGAGCGCGCACTTCAAAAGAAGGAGAAAAAGGCCGGCGCCCCCAATATCCTCGTGTCCCCGAAAAACAAAAGCCCAGAAGAAACCTATTTCCGGGGCTCGCTCGCCGCCCCGTTGTTTCTCGCTCAACTCGGCCAAGATTTTTCTCATTTCCACGCTTTCGCCAGGAGGTTGGACAAGAGGGGGGATGAAAAGCCGCTTAATTTTATTGCTCCCAAGGAGAGAGAAAGAGAGAGAGAGAGGGAGAGAAAAGTGACGCTATAGCGCGTCAATGATCGCCTGCCACTTTACCGAAATAATTACGTCGATTCGCGCCTCGTTTTTGCTCGGCTGGATAGCTATTTTCGCCCTGGTATATACTCGGGTGCTTCTTTATTTCGGGAAGAGAGAGAGCGAAGGATATGACGTAGCTCGCCGCTTCTAGAGGAAAAGTTTCGCTGATGTTGCCGGAGGAGCAGGCAAATATTTTTCCTCGAGCTTGCGCTGGGCGGATGGGACTCTCATCTTGTAGATTGGACGATGCGACGATTTTTTAGAAGGGGAGGAAAAGAAAAAGGGTTGGCTTTGGAGTTATTTTTTCGAGATGAAGATCGAGTTGAGTAAAAATTATTTAGAATAATTTTAGATATGTGACTTCGTTTTTAATGTGGATTCATTCGAAATCCCAAGTTCGCATTTTGTTTAATTTTAATATAACACATATATTACTACAAAAGTTAGCTGTTTATTTTATATTCCAATCACCGTTAAAAATTACACTATTTATTCCTTTATTAAAAAATACCGGGAACAGTATTTCAACAAAAGCCGGTGTAAAACATCTAAAACAATTTGCATCAGTTGCATTTAAATTTAAACGCACTATATGTTCCCGCTAAATCCCTAATCGACTGAAAATAAATCGTGAATTTACGATCGCCAGATGAGCCAATCCTCTGTAAATAAATCTCCCACCACTGTAACACTTCAAATTCCCCCTACCCCCTATCAACTCCCTAATTCCACCCTTAATTAAAAACCCATCGCCCCCAAACTTCCTGATGACACCCATCGTGTCATCCCCGGGCTAGCGTAGCTCCCCGACGTAATCACGCCCGCAACACCGGCCAGCGGCAAGTTAATTGCGACATTCCCATGCACCACCGCGGTCTCCATAATCTAGCCGTTAAAATTTTTACGCCGAACGCGTAACGCTCGCGTGCGCGCAAATTGAAGTGTCAAACTTCGGAACGTGTCGAAACGGGCGCAATGGATTTTTTTTTCAGTCTCCCTGTCGGCTCGCATCATCTGTATCCGCAACCGTGCGTACGTAGGCTTTTGGAGATGGCAGAAGGGCTGATTGCTAGCGGCCGGTGAATTCGGCCTGAAAGTTTTAACAGTATTTTGGGGTCTGCGAAAGCGCTCGGTTGGTTTTTTGGCCTTTCTATGGATGATCTGTGGGTGAAGGCTGATTAAAAAAATGGAATTTTCGCTGATATGTTATTTTTTTGTGTATGTTTTCGAAACCCTAGGAAAACATCTTTTTCGGATTCGTTAGTAATATATTTTTACTCGGAATTAACCAGCTATACGAAAGAAATCACAAGACCATATTAATTAAAAGTAAATACTACATTTGTAAATACTATTTCCTAACAGCGTTCATCGAGGCTCCAATAATTCTGCATGTTTTCCACCAGTGCAATCTCTCATTCGCAAAGCAGCAGACCGATATCGAAAGAAGGCACGTCTGACCAGTTATCCTGGCTATAGCATACGCGTATGTTTATCCTGCTGCTACTGCGTGTTTTTTCCAGATTCACCATCGCTTAAGCGGATCAACGCACGCTTTTTTATTCGAGTTTCGCGCGAGCTTTTTGTGTAGGTTCCTTTTCTCATTCTATTTCTCTCAGCTAGCCAGCCAGAAATTATTCTGATGGAAGGGCTTACGGTTTCTAGCTTAGCCAGTGCTCGTCTTTCAAAATTTAAGCACAACGCGCGGATGAGTCCGGCTAAAACGGGTCCGCGTCTTTCCGCGCGTTCCCGCTGAGAATTTAATATTGCGCTGCTCTTTCCGTGCTCTTTCGTTTGGCTACCTCGAAACGAAAAAAGTCGAGTTTGTTCGGGTGAAATGATTATGATAATCCGTTACTCTGGAAATTGTCAAGGAGTGTATATAATTCTCTTGTTTTGTTTCTGAATATAATGGACTGCGGAAATTTTGGAATTGTTTATATACAAAGAAGCGCGCACGTAGCTAGAAAAAAAAAGTAATTGGTTCGCCGATGGAAAACACGCGAGAAAACACTTCCGATATTCCTGCGGCGTAAATAGCGCTTTTCCCGCCGGAAAAGTGGCAACGTCGCGTGTTCCGGCTAAATGAATTTCCGAAAAAAGTGCTGCTACGCTGGCGGATTTTATAAATTGAAAAGATGCTTTTTCGCGTGCCTCATGCAGATTCAGCGAAGAGCGATTTGTTCAACCACTATATTTTTCGTAAATTTATTCACGCAGAAGATGCAGAAAAATCACACAGCTAGAGAGGGATAAAACTTCAAACACATTTAAAGCCGAAAGACACTCTCTCGACTAAGCGCTGGAAAAAGAAAGCCCCGTCCAAAATAACGCACTCTCGCGTCGGGGCAAAGTAAAGCAGCAACCAACCCAATTACCCGGTCCTAATCTCATTAGACGACGGCACGAAAAGAGCTTTCGATCGAGGCATAATTTCCCAACTCTCTCGCGCTCTTCACGATAGGTATATAGGCTGCTGCCGCTATTAACTCTTCTCCTCCTGCTTCGCTTGCTGGATGCACCCAAAGGCGCGAGAAATCGCTTGCAGTCCAGACACAACAAATATTTCAGCAGACGTTCACTCAGACTGATTATATTTCTGCGGTGCGCCGTATATACTCTTTTACGCCTCGCGCACGCTCGCCGTAACGACTTTTTCTCTCCTTCCCCCTCGGGGAGAAGAGGGTCAGAGATTTTATTTTAAGTTCGCGATCTTTTTATCTTTTAAAAGTCGGCCGACTGCTGCTACTGGCAGTGATGGTAGTAGTCTTGCAGGCGTAGCCGTAGTTTCTTCGCGAAATTCACCTTTGCACTGATGTACTTTAAAAGTTTAGTGAGGGCGCGGAGCGCGCTGAAATTTTAAGCACGTCAAATGTTCGGAATATTCCTTTTGAATTCCGTACTGCAATTCACGGATGTTTTAAGCCCGTGTAACTAGCTTCTGTCGGTATAAACGACAGACACCGTTCATGGTTCGTTGGAAGATAAATTTGTTATAGCGTTTAAGAATAAAACAGCCGATCAATTCTCATCAGAACGATTTCATATATTGAAATCAAATTTCAATTTCATTGAAATTCAGTTGCTGATTAATTCAACAGTGTAACTCGAATTATTCCAAAAATAGATACATATCCTGTTTTAAACGCGTAGAATGATATGTATGTATACTGCATGAATAATGTCAAATAGAATATTGTAAGGTAGACATATTAATTATGAATTTACAAATATTCCTATTAAAAAATAATAGAATAAAGAGACTAAAAAACCAATACCATTAAACTTTCACATCTCTTCCTCTAACACCAAAAATTTCTACATAATCACACCATACTCCCCATCATATCCCTCTCAATCTTACCCTAGCCACGGGCCAATTCATTCGCCGTCATCATCTTCCGCATAACCATCTCTTTCTCTCTCTCGCTCCCCGCAACGATGAAATTTCGAGCACGGTACTCCCCCGCCCGCATTGAAAAATTAATCCCCATATTAAGCAGCCGTCCCGCGGGTCCGCCCGCCGTTCTCCTCCCGCGTAATCCATTTTGAATGGGCCCCGGGACCGCGTAATGTGTTTATTCGCGCGCGCGTGGATGAATCTGCTTCGACGCAAAGTTGGCTGACGAGTTTGCGTAAGTGGATGGTGCGTTATTTAGTAGATGCGGATGTGTCTTTGCGCGCGATGAGGTAATTCACACGCGGTAGGTAGTTGAGTTTTTAACGGGGCGGTAATTGAACGGTGTAGAGGTGTTGTTATAAGTAGAATAAGAGACGAGTTCGTTTCTTTTCTTATAGTTTAAAAATGGGGTGATTAAGTGGGTCGCTAAATAATCATTGACCGGGTTTAGTTTTTATAAGTTATTTATTTATTTATTCGAACCAGAGTACAGATACGAGAAATTGTAATCTACGTATAATACATAATACATTAGATACAAAAGTACTTCCTGTAGAGATCTAATAAATATACCTGTACACAGGTCTGGCAGAAGCAACAAAATAATTGAAGTTGACTTAATACTAGACTTAGAGTTAAGATAACATTAAATTTCATAGTTTTCCAATATTATGTACTTATCAACATAAATAAACCAATAAAATAAAGTTTAAAAGAAAAATATTAATTTAAGCGGTTTTAGATAAAAATATTCGTTTGTGGAATTCGTATTAGGAAATAAATGATCGGACGCTGACGAACCAAATTAGTTATTGTAACGTTTAATTTTTCTGACGTTTCGGGAGTTTTGTATTACTCCCCTCTTCAGGGCATTTAGTCAGCGTCCGATCATTTATTTCCTAATTAAGCGGTTTTAATACAATTTTTTTATATTGATCTATTTACTTTTAACAGTTTGAGAGCGTAATTGAAAGACAGTATTTTATTTTTGTAATTTTTTTTGTTCATATTTCAAGCTTATTAGGTTTCATTGATTCCAATCTTTTTTAATGAGATAGTAAGCTCTTTACGGCTCTTGAAGGATTGTTTATAAGAGAGAGCAGACGGTAAAAGGGTATATGTCCTTGTGTTTTCCGTAAAGGAGAACTAAAAGTTAACAGACGGACTTTCAAAGGATTCAATTTAAAACTTCTCTCTCTCCCTCCTTCTCTTCTCTTCCGGCGTTTAACGGCTGTCGGATTTCTCTTTCAATTAATTAGCGTCCGCATTGTGCGCAATTTTTCCATCACTTCTCTCTTCCCAAAGCACTTTAATGACTTTTCCCCTCTCGTCCTCTCCACCGGCAAAACAAACATTATACTCCGGCAAAGAAACCCGCAGCTAACCTTATTACGCGGAACACATAAAAATTCATCACTCCATTTAAACTACCTACTACTCTCCTACCGCTGGCGAATGATTTCTCGCTGGGGTGCGGCGCGACTTTGGAGTTAACGGAAAAGCTACAAGTAGAGCATCATGCGTCATCTCGACCCTCGCGCTTCCGTAAACACGCACATTCATCTCTCGGAAACAACGCTCGAATTATAAAATCCACTCCTGCAGACACACTGAATCCCGAAATTCCGGCCCTTTTTAGCGCGCGCGCGGGAAAAACCAGAGAGCGAGTGCATCGCGCACGAGAAAGCGCGTAAAACTGCAAAGAAGAAGAGGAAGAAGAAGTAGACGAGAACGATGCGTCAGCGACGCGCGCGCGTAAACACGAGCATTCATCCTCCAAACGAAAACTCTCGTTCCTCAGTGTCTGTGTTTTCGTACGAGTCTGTATGTGTGTGCTATATATATACATGTAGATTCGTATCTCTTTCTCCCTGCTTTCTTCAGCCGTAAACCCATTTTCCAAAGTTGTACAGGCGTAATGCGCGCGCAGCCCTGCCGACGAGGAAGAGATAGAGAGAACCGAACGATTAACTAAGTAATTCCCCATGTAATCCATTATCTCGCGAGTAATTTCGCTGTCTCTGTAAAAACGAGGAGCAACGGGGCGAGTGTACAGAGTAGAAACGCAAAGAAAGGTGCGAGAGACAGTATAATTCAAACAATTTCGCGCCCGTCTATATAATCGTGTTAAGCAGTATAATAGCCCCAGCGCTGCATATGTGTGTACATACAGGCGAGCGTTGATGAGGCAGTTTGCGGAATTGATAAGGATCGCTCAATTTCTTCTTCTTCTTTTTTCCTTTAACGTGCGACAGAATTAGTTGAACCGTGTGTTTACTCGGCGAGTGTATCGCGCATACTACGGGCTCTCTTATATGCAAATTGGCTGTTTTTATGCCCGCAAGCGTAACCGGAGAGGGTAAATATTTCTTATCTAAAGTTTTACGGCCGAGCCGCATGAATTGCGCGACTCCGGCTGGCGCATATTTTAGCAATCAGTGTTGCTTTGACCGCTTATCAACCGTTCTTAATTGTTCTGTTTCTTGGAAACGTGCGAAGGCTACGTGATATCTTAATGGTGGTCCTTCTATTTTTTTCGTAATTTTGTAACGGGGAAGGGAATTTTACGCGAGGATCTTTAAATCTATCGACATTTTTAAAATTTATCGTGCCAGCTGTACACGTTATATATCTCTCACTTGCCTTTATAATTTTTATAGTTCCAGAGAAATATGGAAGCTTTAATAACGTTCCCTTTTATTTTTCTATTCAGATTCTGTAAAAAAAGTTCTTTTATGAAATTCCGTTATGCAATTCATATTTTATTGCGATCGGCGTAAAATTTTTTTCGATTAAAAAAAATTATTTAATATACAGATCCGATCTTTGACGTAAAATTTTAATTATAAGCCTGCGGGTAAATTTTTTCAACGAATTCAAAAGCGAATATTTTTCATTTTAAAAATGTTCGTTAATAAACTTTTTTAATAATAAACGGGAAAATGTATTTGTTGATCCTAAAAACCAATGAAAATATTGATGAAAAAGTGAATATTTATAACTGAAACTGTGGCATTTTTAGTTTGAATCCACTTTTAGCCATTTGCTGGGATATTTGAAAAGTTTTTATTAAAAACTTTTAATAATTCAACAACTACTATTTGTAAACATTGCATAGAATCCAACAATCCTAAAACTGCAACTATACCTGCATAAAGAGCAACCTTAAAGCTACCCTACCTTCCCAAAAAAGGCTCAACCACCTCCCACCTTTAAAAACTCATCCGTATACAAACGATAACAAGCGCCAGCTAATATTTTAGAGCGCAATAATCCTTAAAGCCCCCCACCCCTTCATTCTTTCTCCCCACGAAAAAGGAAACTAGAACCCGAGCGCGCCACGCCTCAAACGCGGCTTATCACTCAGCCCACTCTCTATATATACATATATATACACACACCCGGTGCACAATTCGCCCGGTGCATGAAAAATTCAGGCCATTCGCAGAGAGCGCAATTTTTCTCCGCGGACAACATAAGAAAACCCGGGGCTAACAAGACTCTCGCGACGTCGCCGTCGTGGGCCCAATTCCATTATAATATTGATCGCGCGCTACCTGATTTTTTCTGCGTTTCTGGGTTTTCCGTCGGTTAATACTTAAGATGCGCGAACGATGAAATCTTTGCGAGGAGGTGTGTTTTATTTTAATGATGGAGGGGGAAGGGCGATGCGAAGGTGCGATGAATTATTTAGCAGGCGTTATAGGATTTTTTTAGTGGCCGATATCGAGGGCTTGCTTTTTGGTTATTGATAAGGATGTGCGGATGGGTTAGGGCCAGTAAAGGAATTATTGAATGAGTGTGTTTATCAATCTTGCGCTATATAAAAGATTTCTTTACGGGATGACTCTTCGTTGAATACTCAATTCGGCTTTGAATCCCAAATTATTGGTTCAGTTCTATACCGTATAATTTATCAGCACATCTGATAATGGAAATTAGCAGCAGGTAAATTAATCGCCAATATTAAGATTTATGTTAGAAGTTCTCGCTCGCACGTCAAAGATAAATTCTATATCGGTACACACAGTTGATTAATTGCGACTGTCGAACTTACAACACGCATAATTTACTACGCTACTAATTTAACGTAAACCTCTCTGTAACATTAGCAGAAATTAACGGGCAATATCGTCAACAGCATCGACCCCATCACCTATTACCACATCGGCAAAAACTTCCCCTCTACCTACGTGGTCTTATAGCCACAAAACAAATTCACAAGTACTCAAAGCCCAATTACCTAGACCCCCAGCGTTAACTTCCTTACCGCACAGTCGGGCATTAATCATCGAACCTGCCAACCTCTCCGCGCGACAAAGAACACTCGAGAGAGAGCCTAATCGCGGGTTAACCGCGCCAAAATATATATCGGCCAATTAATCCCGCCTCGTCGGGGGCCGCCGCAACCCGCTAATTCCGAACTTTTGCTCTAATCTAGAGGCCCCCGTCGAATATCGGAACTTGTTGCTCGCGCGTGGGTGGAGGGGTTCATAAATTACAGGGCGGAGGGCTTTCTTTTTCCCGGGGAGAAGGTTAGTTAGTTCTCGAGGAGTCGCGCGAAAAGCGATGGTGTGTATATATAGGTGATGCTCGAGAAGAAGAGGTGGGTAATTTCGGGCTAAGGGTGATTTTTAGCCGTTGGAGTGGTCGATTTTTGTAATGGTTGGGGGTTGAAAGGAGGCGTTGAATTTTAAATAGTGTATCTTGGTCGAATTTAGCGTCGATGGGAGTGGAGTTTCGGTTTTAAGTAGAGGCAGTCTACGTATAGTCAGACGCACGTACTCTATCATTCTACAATGTAAATGTTTATTTTTTAAATAAAATGTTATCTAATTACAATGCTTTGTACTTACTCATCTATTTTTTATGTTTACATATATTTTTGTATTACTGCTATTTTATGTATAAGAGCAAAGTTCCACTGACATTATTAATCTCAAATAAAAATAAAATATATTGGTATAGCAAAACTTGACCAAATAATATTTTGTACCACTTTTAACCTCCTTAATCTTGAGCAATAATTTTGCATGTCCTCATAAAAAATTCCAATCCCGCAGCCGGCGACCTATACAAAACATCCACTAACCGTACATTAATCACACCTCGACCTCTTCTCCCCCTCAAAAATCTCGTATTCCACACAGCACACACACCTTCTCCCCTCTATACAACATCTTTACCCGCGCTTAGCATCAAACTCCCAATAACAATCCCATCGGCGCATCACTAATTTACCCTCCACCTTCTCTCACGTACACAACTTCCTCCTTCGCCTCTCTACAAAATTCCATTCTCCATTCCCTCGAGCTCATTCCCGAGGCGAAGCACACACACACACACATGCCGGATCAAAAGTAGTATACACGGGTAATCCCGGGCGCGCGCGCAAATCAGAATTTAATAAATTTCGCCAGGGGATTCGCTCTAGCGCGGCCAAGTGTACTGCTACTCTCGCCTCCTTGGGATTGCCGGTCGTAAAAATTCATGTTTCCGGATGCGAGAGAGAGAGAGAGGGAATAAGCTATCAAGGCGGGCGCGCGTGGTGCGTGTATCCAGCGGAACGGGGCGAACGATTGAAAAATACATGTGGTACGAAAGGAAAAAGAGAGTATAGGGCCGTTGGATTTTACGCGATGGGGGAATAGGTCAGTGTTTCGTAATGACTCGAGGAGTTTTTCGCTTTTTCAGGCTTTGTTCACACGTGCTTACATTTATACATGCCCCCGCATTTACGTGACTCTACGTATATAGATATATACGTATTCGTGTGTGACGAGCCTTTGTGCGCACGTGCGGAGCTTTTTTTGTCGTCGAGGCTGTAGGCGTTTGTGTGTGTGTGGAACAATGATAAATAGACGGTTTTGACGTCCGAGTGAACTGTCATTGCGCGGCTCGACGGCCCGCGGCCGGAATATTAATGTTTTTTTCACTCGCCAGGGAGCACGCGGGGGGTATAGAGAGAAAGCCGCGGGGCCGCTTTTTTCCTCCCACACGCGCGCGCGGCCGGCTTTATTTGAAACGCGCGTGAATGATGTGCGTTTTATGGAGAGAGAGAGAGAGAGAGTGGGAGGAAGGGAGAGCTGTTTCTTTTTTCGCGACGAGAGATTTTTCGGAGTTTCATTCGAAATTTTTTAGCCCGGAGGGTGCGAGAGTAGCGGAAAGGCGAAGAGTTATAAATTACGCGCGCGGGATGGATTCACCAGCGCGCGCCGCGGTGATTTGTCTCCTTTGTCAGTTTTTGCCGCGCACTTTACACGCGATGTCCGCCTCTATACCTATCCTATTGTAAGCGCGAGCGGGCAAAAAAGTTCGCGCGCGTGCGATGGTATAGGTAGAAATGAGGAGGGTGTAGCTGGGATGGGAGGATGTACACTTTGATTTTCGTTTTGCGATGTGTTTTACTATCGTGTCTTTTGAAAGAGAGCGGCATTTTTTTCAAGTTTTATACGACGGTGTTGTATTTTAGGTTGGGAGTTTTGATGAATAAATGGTTTTTTAGACGGACTTGAGAGTAGAATGTGTTGTGAAAAAGTATAACATAATTGAAATGTTGTAGTTAACAAATAAAATGGGAAATTGTTGACGATACTGCGAGCAATGATTGAAATTATTTGCGGTTGGCTGGGGCGATCGGAACGTGCTGTCAGTTGCAGGCATCTAATCTTAATGGAAAGGCGGTCACCTAGGGGTAAGATAGATTCTATTGAAGCTATCCGTTGCAATCTCAAAGACCGGAGATTGTAGTGGCATTAGAAATGTAATTTAAAAATACCACGGGTTGCGATAAATAGGGTCGTAAATAAAAGGAGATTTACATATAAATTGTCATAAAGGGTTATTCAAAATGAAACTTTTACATTAATATTTATTTGATTACAATGTTATTCGACATATGTAAGGTATAGAAGAGAGAAAACATGTAATTTAGTAAAGAGTAATTAAAATTTAATTGTTTAAATAATATACGTAACTATACACCATGTTGACGTTAATATTATTGTACGTTTGAAATTTTTGTAGTCACGTTGCGGAGCCGTTTAATATTTCACGTTCATTATAATGCATTATTATAATGCAATATGTGAATTTTAATTATGCAGTATATATTCAACGCATATCATATTCTACGTTTCGTATATTCTAAGAACCCGCGGTAAATTAATTTAAACGGAACATAACAGAAAACGGAATAAAAGTGTTTTCATTTATACTTTTCCTGGTAAGGCCTTAACGCCAGCGTAAAAAATACCAAGATCATATCACAGCAAATATTTTCCGACACGGTTATTCATTTACATTAGCCGCGAGGCTTCCTGGAATATAAACAAAATCACGCACTACAACCCGACGTAAAAAAAACACGCCGATAAAGATCAACAGTCACGGTAAAATTTATTGAAATATAACTTTGAGTGTCATATATATAT
>UXGD01004793.1:0-16068 GCA_900474315.1 Torymus auratus
GTCCACGGCTAGCTCCCATCATCCCCAGCACGGATTCCCGTCCCAAGATTTTCTCTCTCTCTTTCTCTCCCTGCCACTATACGCGCGCTCAAGACTCGACGCCACCGCACCTCGCAGCCGCGCACACTGTACGTGAACTTTCGCGATAACGCTCTCTCTCTCTCTCTGCTTCCTTTTCCCTTTGGTCCTTCTCTACCTTTGCCAGCTCTAGCGCCGCGGCGTAATAATAATAGCAGCGCCGGTGAAGAAAAGGCAGACTCCTCTCTAGGCTCGGGGAGGAGAAAAAAAAGGTAAGAATCCCGCGGCGTATTATATTAGAAAATCCTCTCGCGGCGTATATACCAGCCACTCAGCGGCGCTCTCGCGCAAGGGGCCACGTCCCGGAAGTGAATCGAAGAAAGGGTATTTCGCGGCTTTGTTCTCGGCAGAGGAAAGAGAGAGAGAGACACGGAGGAAGGGAGGATGGGAGAGGAAATTATCCTGTGCCAGGGCTTTTGCGAATCCTCTTGCGCGCGCTCACGAGACTACAGACCCTTTTCTCGTGTACGTGTGTTGTCGCCCGACGTGGTCGTAATTCTCCACGAGAGAGAAAGAGAGAGAGAGAGAGAAGGGGAGGGCGGAGGGACTTCCTTGTTTTGCGAGAAATTTGTATGCCCGCCCGCCCGAAATGCTGAATTTCGCTGCGGGCCGCTGCGATATTCTCCGCGAGAGCTGCTGCTGCTACTGCTACTACTTTTGGGAGGAAGGAGAAGAGCGAGGATGCCTGGGGAGCTTTTAATTGTCAGGAAATTTGAGGCGCTACAGTTGTGTTTAATGAGGACACTTCGTGCTTTTTTTTCATCTCCAGTTTTTTCCCCGGATGGCTGCTTGCTTCTTTTTCCATTTCGTAATTTATGATCCGAGGGTGTGGCGATTGTGCTTTTTCATTTAGAAATGAATTAAAAGATTTGAAAAGATAGGCAGAACATCTGCACACAGGCAAACTGCCTTATTTGGAATTATGTCGTTAGAATTGTGAATCGAAATTATGTTCTGTGAAAGTAGGAATAGGAAAATATTATACTAATGAATTTCATACAATTCAATAACTGACGCATGATAATATCAGCCATAATGATTCCACGACTTAGTGTTACCATTATTACAAAGTACCCAATAATTGTTGTATTTCACTTAATCATTCAAACAGACCCTGCCCTACATAATCGCAAAAAAATGCTTATGACAATCGAAGAATCAATATCAGCTTCTTCATTCATCAAACAGCGTTATTAGAAACTCTTTTCTCCTTCTGAAATGCGTTATATACTCCCGAAGATAATAAAAAAGGACAGGGACAATTTATGAAAGCTAAAAACGTCGGGAAAATTAGAAAGGAATAAATCACTCGGAATCCCCCAGAGAGCGAGAGAGTAGGAAAGGAAGAACACGTTAGAAGCACGGGAGAATGGGCGGCCGCTATTTTGCTCTGAATTCCGCACGTCGCGAAGAGAGAGAAAGAGAGAGAGAGAGAGAGAGAGTGAGAGAGAGGAGAAAGCCGGATGCCTTATCAAAAGCGTCTTATGCGCCGGTTGCCAAGGTGATGTGGCGGGCGACAGGGCGAGTTGCGCGCCCGTTTCTCTACTCTCAAGACAGAGAGAGGCAGAGGGATAGAGAGAGAGTGAGAGATAGACAGAGAGTGAGAGAGGTATATAAGCGCGTGTTTCCAGCGCAACGCGTTTCCCTCCTGTCCGCGTGCACGCACCTTCGACATGGCTCTTCGTCTTCGTCCCTGCTGTCTCTGCGTCGTTCCAGCTTACTTTGTTCGTCTTTGTTTGTTTGCTGTCTCTATTTGATTTTTGTAATTATTATTGTGTTTGCTTTGAAAACTAAGTTTAACCTCCAACTCGAAGCCAATAAAATCAAATTAGAAATAGTTAAATATTTACATGCCATCTCAAGCGCACTATGTTGTACGCTAAATCTTTTTTTTTGCAAGTGTACATTGAGTCATTTATTAGAATAATAAGTAAGGTGATTCTAATAAAAACAGTAATCTCATGACAGAAAAATATATCTAAGATAGTTTTTCAGGAATCGTAGTTAATAAAAAAATCTTATCATATTTGAAGTACTAATTTGACGTGTAAGTATCGTACGTTTCAAACATTTACTATAAATTACTTCAATATTATTTTCACACCAGCTTAATTAATTCTCACTGTCTTCAGAGTATAGATTAAAGGAAAATAAAAAATGCATAAATTCAAAAAGATACTGGTACTTTAGTAGTTATACTTTTTAAAAGTATGTGCGTATGAAGATTCTACGGACCTTACTGTTCAAGGAATAAAACAAAATTCCAAAAAGATCTTGTTTTCTTTTTGAATATTTCTACGATTTTAGCCTCTTTTTCAGTCGTTCTATATGTATACAAAGTCAACGTCAAAATTAAAAGTGCACATATAGACTGTTTGGCAAAGTCATCTATAAAGATACCTGGCATTTTTTTAGACAAGCATACTTTAGTATACATCGGAGCGCATGCGCTCTACGTTCGGTTTTTCTCGACACTCCGATGACACAGTCTTTAAGCTAATTTCGCAGATTCTTATTACAGTGAGAAAATCGTTCGAAATAAACCAGAGAAGAAAAATATACCTTATTATGGAATCGAGCATGTTCATATTAGATGAAAAGATACGTATTTGTGTACAAAATAATTCTAGGGATAACTCAATCACAGTAATATTACTGAGAGAAAACAGAGTCAAATTAGTGGAACATTGCCGTCATTTATAAATCAGTACGTCAAGTAATAAAATAAAGGAGACAACTCTCGCTTACGCTGCTATTTATACTGTACGTTGCAGGTACTCTATTAAATTATAGTCCATGTGACGGTAAATATTAAATAATACATAAAGTAATTCAATACTATGACTGTCGATGTGTTGTGTGCACACATCATGACATACGTGGGTCAGTCTAAGTTATATAGATTCCTGCAATGCTGATTTAAATTTAGCTAAGCAAGTTTTCATTTGATGAAGGCGCTGAATTATAGAGGCGCGCACTATTGATGCGCAAAAGCTACAGGTTTCGTTTTTCATCTTGTGGGGTGACCAGATATTTTTCCTCCTTTTATTGTGCAAGATTTCGGGAGTAGTACTGATGGTCGATGAGGTAACTTGGGGTGTGCATCCAAATTATTTTGAAGAATCAAATGGTAAAAACGAAGGCTATGGTTGTTCCATTTTAGTAGCATAAACAAGATTATTGACGACAGAATAAAGATACCTTTTTCAAAACAATACACCTTCCGTAAATATTACATCTAATTTATTATTAGGCTCTAAAGCTAAACAAAATTTGAACGAAATCTATCGAACATTTTAACAGTTAAAGGTTCCAAGGAACGTACAACTAAAAGGATCACAGTTATGGTATTCTCGGTATGGTGTACTCTCATATCTTTGAATCTTGATTATTGTTACACATACACGTATGGCATTACTTGTAAAGTCAAGAAAGTACTTATGTGAAGGCTGTTAATTCATCTCCAACATCAGATTTGGTTGTTATATTAACAAACTGATCTCATTAATTTCAACAGTTGCAATAGCTGGAAGTACACGTACTCAACAAAACTCTGCACAATTGATGTCCAACATGTATGCTGAAGCACCTATTCGGCAACACCGCTACAAAAGCATTAATCTTAGATAATTAATTCATAACATGCGATAGTTGTGATCTTTCCTGCATTAAATCTAATGGAAAATCGACCAGTCCAGTTCGAAATAATCTTTGTGAATTTAATGAGCAAACCTCTCTTATGTATAAGGTTATCTTTTGTCTAGCTGTAAGTAAATTTTTAAATCCTCAGCGTACAGTGTATGTAGTCAATCAATCAGTTTGTAACTGAGAATACCATATATCGAAAATATAGAAGCAGAATAACAGAGCTAGGGCTCAGGAACATTAACCGCTTCCACAAATTGTTATTTATTAAAAAAAGAAAATAATTTTCTCTTACAACCACAATTTTAAAGGATCATTTCAATCTTAGCCTCATGAGTATAGACGATAGGGAGGAATTTTTTATCAATTTATTTATTATGCAGAATTTTATTTGCTAAAAACGTTAGTGAAATATCACTGACATCTTGAATCGCATAAAATTGAAGTCTGAATGGTACATTTCAGAAGTGTGAACTGAAATTTTTTCCCAACATCACTTCCTCCCTCAGCGCGTTTCCGAAACTATTTCCAACGCTACAACTTCCCCTGAAGGCGTACGACTTTAGTTACAATGTATTCACCTAGTTAGTTACAGTGTAAATTCTCGTCAGAACCGTCCCAACACGCTCTCCCCTACCGCCTTTTCTCACGTGTATGACTTACAAAGTAACTCCAACTCGATTCCTCTATCGCCACTCGCGCGCGCGCTACACTCTCTTATTTTCTTTCTCTCTGTCTTCCCCAACTCGATTCCCTCGCCCCGCGGAGCTTTCCGCGCGCTCACTTTCTCCATTTCCTTTTCTGGCTTTCACCCCCACCACTACTGTACCACGAGCGCGAGGGCGCGTAGCAGTTCCCGATTTCATTCGACTTTGCCAAAGCTGGTCTCGAGTTCGTGCAGTCGGACGTACGGAGAAAGAGAGAGTAAGAGCGAGCACGAGAGAGGAAGGGGCGAAAACTCACGTCAGCAGCTTCCAGCTCTTTTCGAATTTTCTCGATTCCCACCCCGCTCGAAGCCCGAGTTTCCCCTTTTTTTCTCTCTCCTCCGTTCTACGCCGCATATTTCTCAGTCGACGTGCATGTGCGCGCATTTACATCCGGCTGGAACGAAGATGTATGCCGCGAGAGAGAGGGAGAAATTTCGCTTCCGGGGAGTTTTCTCGAGGCCGCTTACGCCGAGGTCGAAGTAAATTATAAGTATATGAGTGCGCTCCACCGGCTATTGGATTTATCAGTCGCATCAAGATCTCTACTGTACCGCTCACTTTTTACTGAATGATCGATTCGCATGCAACTGAAGAGGTTTATTCCATTTGCGGAGAGGGAAAGGGGAGAAGGGGATCGTTGAGGCGCTCTCATACCCTGTCGAACAATTCGAGGAGAAATGCAGAAAATTGAGGTTTTGATTGAGTGGCCTAGCAAGAGTTTGTTCTATCTGCTTGATCATCTTCTTATTGACGTTATGATTTTTGTGGAGACTGTGTGATCTTGTGGTTATCGAATCTCTATTTCAAACAGAGTCACTTAATTAATTGCTTTCTTCATATAAAAAGTAATGTGTGAATATATTGTCATCGACATTATGTTGATAATCTGACAAAGAAATGGAATCAACCACACGTCTCTCCAATGAAAATTCCTTGGCAACCGCGAAGAAAAAGAAACAAAAAAAAAAAAACATCGGCCTTTTTTCCTGCCAAAGAAAAAAGTGTTGCAGTTGATATAAAACGACTGGATAAGAATCCACCTTATCCGGAACTCCGGCGGCGAAGAAGACGGATCGTTCGACTTCCGCTTGCCGTGGAAAAGAAAAACAAGACGACAGCATAGGGCTATATCGCAGTAGCTCGAGACACACCGGAGGGGTCGAGCCTTTTATATACACAAGTTCATTGGTTTTCATCTCGCGCGCGCGGTAGCTCACTCGGGGCCACGAGCCAACAACCGCTGAGCTGTGGCGCATGTACCGCGCCGCCGGAACGTCCCAATTCATCTTGGCTTCGGCGGCTTTCCGTTAAAACAATCCGTTCCACATCCACTCACCTGCACATACATATATACACGCATTTCTTCTCTCTCGGACCGAAAAAGCATCGCGACGTCCCCTCGTAATTCATTGTCGGTGCGCGCACACGTGCTCGCGTGCTTTTTGGCAGGCCTATACACTTGCAGATGCGTGCGCGCGAACTTTGCGCCCGTTTCTGTATGCTTCTTGTATCGCGATCAGCCTCTGGCTTTTTCGAGCGTATACGGGGCCAATAACAGCTCGCAGTTATGCGGTTAAATCTATGTGTGTGTGAAATTCAGCGCCGAGTGTAAGTTATTAATGGCGTTAATAAGGTTTGGCGCCGCGATGTTAGAAGCGCGTGGAAAGCGTATACACGCGTGGGGACGTTATTTCAGGGTATTAAATATAGAAGGAGCCGCGTTTTTTCTTCTGTTTTTCCAAGTAAAAATAAGAGTTCGGTTTGATGGTATCTATACTCGTCGCTATATAGCGCTGGAAATAGATGAACACATAACACCCCTGCCAACGTCAGACTATAATTTGTTTAAAATCGAAACTTTATATATATAACGGCGTAAAATTTCTCATTTAGCCCCACTACTTCGGCTAATGAATAATATTAATAAGACACCTTAAACATTTCATGCGGAATATAAAATTTTAAGAACGACGCTCTCTCTCTCACTCGCCAGAGCGCGCGCGCTCAGACACTGAATCCCAAGTAGCCACTGCGCGGGACTGAATTTCGCTATAAAATTCTTAATGGCGCGTATAAACTATCAAGTGCAAAGTTTCTTTATAGTGCACCCGAGCGCGTTAAAGCTCTCCCCCTCTCGCTCTCTCTTTCCGTCACTCTTACCCGACGAAATTATCCGTGCATTATAGGCGCACTAAACTAAGCCCCGAAATTATATCCGCCGTCGGCCGAATAAAACTCGCGCGGCCGCTGCTACGTCGACTATATCGCCTTCGCCACTCTCTCCCCATACCTCAAGCTTACGAGCACTCGTCAACGAGACGGGGCGTGATTCGACGTTCCTGTCTCTCTCTCTCTCGGGAGAAACGTACACATACACGTGCGCACGAAGAGCCTTATCGGGGAGCTTTTTCGTATATACGAGCGGGGAGCACTCGAGGAATCGAGCAGCTGCGGATTTCATTGAGAGCTCGATGGGTATAGATGTGTACACGTATAATACGAGTGTGCGCGCGTGTGTGTGGGTGTTTGGAGCGAGAGCACGTGAGTCTGGCAGAGAGATGATAAGTGGCGGGCGTCGCCGCTACCGCGCGCCATTATCCGCAGGTTCTTTAATTTCTCTCTGTATACCCGTTGGTGGCGCGAGGCTCTTTCGGTATTGTCGAGTGCTCGACAAATAAACCAGGAGAGAGCGAGAGAAGAGTTTCGCGTCTTTGGAGTTTCGAAGAGCTAATAATTCCTGAAGAGGTTCGCAGAGAAAGACAGTGACGCTTTCGCCGCCACGCTGTGTTTATTTCAGGCTGCGCGGTTGAATTGTATCAACACGATTTGGAGAAAGAAATGACGCTTGTGTTACAATACATCAATTACTGTGCTTGGTCGAAAAATATTTGAGTGAGTTTTTGAAGTTCATCCAAGTGAAACGTTTGTTTACAAGCCATGAACACGCGTCGTTCCATTTATAACGCTGTTAATAAATTGACGTAATGGATTATAGCTCGGGCCTCTGCTGAAATTAATAACCAGTTGACGAAAGCATTTGCCACGGGTTTTCCCGATTCTTTTTCCTTCTCAAATTTCTCGCGATGTGAATTTTTTCTTTCCGAATCTCTACTTATAAAAATCATTCGATCACCATCATAGTATTCTACTTTTTACGCTAGCTATACGCAACGTAAAAGCTAGAATAATGATCCGTTTTGGGAGCGAAGTAGCAAAAGGTGTTCGCGTCTAATAGCCATCATGGAATTTCGGTACTCGAGGGAGAGTGCAGGAGAGAGAGAGGGAGGCAATGCAAAGGCAGGATAAACTTTAACCCTCGGTCGCAGTGGTGGTGGCAGCAGCCAAGAGAGACAGACAAGCACAATTTACCCTCTCGAAAGATCAAGAGAGAGAGGGGGAAGGGAGTGAAAGAGAGAGAGAGAGAGAACGCGCACACGAGCAAGGGAATATCGGAGAGGGAGAGAAAGAACGACATACTTCAATCCGGGGCTTGAACTATCTCCTCCATAGTGTCAAGCGCTCTTCGCGAGAGCTAGAGGTGGCCTGAGGGGGTGAGGGGGGAAGAAAGCGAGAGGGGCTGCTCGTGGCGTCCCGGCGATAGATAGGGTCGCCTCTGGCTTTTTGGCGACACTCCAGCCTCCACATAAATACCACGAGCGAGAAAGAGAAAGAGAACGGGAGAGACACCTTCCCTCTCTCTGATTTTCACTTGCGGCCTCAATGTCGCTCGCTCCCTCTCTGTTTCTTTTATTATGCCTCTTTCGCCTCGCTCGCTTGCTCTTTTTCACGTCAATTCGTTTTTCCTTCCCTCGACACCTTTCTCTCTTGCTTTACTTCATTAGTCGCGCGTGTGCAAGCTCCCCTTTTGCCGAGCGGCCGCCCCTTTTCTCTCACTCTCTTTTCTTACCACTCTATACGTGCAGTGTATGTGTGTGTGTACGCCGCCACGCCGACGTGTTAACAATCCTAATTCAGTCCTAATCGAGATTTCTGGTCGGGAAAAGGTCGGCTGTACGAAATCTTGCGCGCGCGAACGGGAGTCGAAGGTGTGTATAAGGGTCCGAGGCGAGCTATATAGCTTGGGAGCGAGCAAACGAACGCTTTCTTTTTGGAAGTGTTATTTATGGCCGAAGTTCGTGACGTTTAATTAATTCCCGTGACTTATTCGGTTTCGCGGCGGCAGGGGAAAGTATTTTTTCGACGGGGGGGATCGAGAGAGATATTGTGCGCGAACGGGGCAAAATTGATGCTGGTTCGACAAACCGCGTGATTTATTTTTTATAATTTTGAGCGAGATATTGCAGGTAGTATATATATTGGAAAAATTTATCCTTGCGTGAAACTGGCTCGTATGAAAAAGTTTTTTTGAGCTGTAGTTTGGCACAAATTGTTAGACGATCTCGAACTTTGACGCTTTTTGACGCTGGGCAAAATATTTGGAAAATATTTGGGGAACGTTTAAGATTTGGATTGTCCCATTGGATAAGATTTGTTAAACTTTAGCTAAATTTATCCAAAATCAAAAATTGTTCGATTAAATAACTTTATTCAAAATGTTTATGAAGTAACTATTTTCTGGTGAATATTGTGTTTTATTATTAAATTTTGTGGATTTATTACAATAATGGAACTATGTATCTCATGCACTTAGAAAAACGATTCTTCGACGCCAGTATGAATCTTGTGTTGTTGTAAAAGCATCTTTCACTAAGAATAGAACCATTATAATGTTTTCTCGTGAGCGATTGTAATACCTGCTCCGTGTATTGTAATACCACATTGTGACAAGAGAGATTTCTCTTCAACATGATAAAACGTATAATAATAATTCCTGATAACCTGAGAGCCAAATCGGCGTATTCGAGCAACAAAAGAAGCACTTGATCATTTTCAATAATTCCATCTATTCATAAATCATCACATATAAATAACAAGACTTATTCGATCCTAAAATATTATTTTATTTACAAAATATATATTTTTGGTTCCATACATTTACTTTCCTTCCACCACAACGTAAAATTCTACTGCTTCACGAAGATTACCTCCCCTCGCAGGCTTTTTTCAACAAGTGTATCAAATAAATGATATTTACCTTTAAAAATATATAAACTGTCAAGCTTCGCGATAACTCATTCGAAAACTTTTGCAATACTCTCACTCCCATAATTACAGAACGCGTCTTCGTATTCCTTCCTACGCTCGAATGAAATATTATTACCGCAGCCACGGACGGCTGCGAGCGTTAAAGTAAATGAAAAAGAAATCCTTGTGGAAAGGGAAGGAGGGTTCGCGCAATCCA
Organism: Torymus auratus; assembly: GCA_900474315.1. NCBI lineage: Eukaryota > Metazoa > Arthropoda > Insecta > Hymenoptera > Torymidae > Torymus > Torymus auratus. Next base: position 9,733 of record UXGD01004793.1, read on the forward strand.
AGCGATCTTCATTTCGTTTGGGCGGCGAGCGGATTGAGCGATAAAACCTGACGCCGGCATTTGAATGACAAAGGGGAAGTGCGCGCCCACGGTATCGCGCGCGATGATTGCGAGGGTGTGCGCTCTCGTCGCGCAGTCGCTGCGCCGTCGAAGATTTAGAAGCCACTTAAAACCGCCACTTAGCATCTATTTCGAGCGAAACCGTGCCGGTGTTATGTTATACCTCGCTCGGGTCCCCTTCTTTTTGAGAAAAGAGGAAGAAGAAGAAAAAAGCGTGTCGCGCAGCGCTTTTCTCCTCGCTGCGTGCGTGCGTGCGTGTCACGGCGACGCTTTCTGATTTATGATAGTTTCGATTTATTTTTGCGCGACGAGGGTATATGACTAATGAAAATTTTACGCGTTTCTGTATATAAGTATATCAGGTTTTTATTTTAACGCTGGATTTCGTATTCCGCGTGTATAATGATTTTTTGAACGTACAATTTATGATGTTTCAAATTAAATTTCGAAATGTTATTGGTACTTTTGGCTTTCTCCACATCGAGATGTACAATATTCTTTATTGCAAAAAATTTAATAAATCTCGATGAATGCGAACAATCAAATTTAAAATATATATACCTATATTCAATCTCCACGTTATTCATATTGGACTTTCATCCAATAAACTTCTATTTTTTAAAAAACCTTTCTCACCTTCAGCCTTAAAATTAATAGTCCCGCAAAATTTAATAAAATCACCGGGGGCGCGCAATCTAAACGCGAAATCTTCCTCGACTCGCGACGAAGTCACGGTCGACCAACACAAACTCTAATTAGCCGGAGCAGCGCGGGGCGCAGCTGACATTGAAAATCCAGTGCACGCTGCTACTGCCCTTCTTGAATTTCTCAGCAAAACAAACTCCACGGTAACAGCGGTGGTCGTGGCGTGGCCATATATAGCTACAGCAGCGGCAGCGAGAGGCTTGGGACGATAATTAATGCGGAGTCGCACAACAAATTAGCGAATCGCGGTCAGTTTGTCGGGGGCCGGGAGAGAGCAAGAGAGAGAGCTAAGGTCCATTTAAATGCGGGCTGAGGGTCTCGGGCTTAATACGGAATTAAAACGCGCGCGCGTGCACCGGTGCAAACACACAGACACACATACACACATACTTGCGCGTTCTCTCTCTGGACTCTGGAGACTTATCCGCTCGTAAGCGTTCCAGGAGCGCACACGCGGAGATTTTATGCAAATTGCCGTTATATTAGGGGTACTTTAATACGGACGCCGGGGCCGCGTTTGTTATATTTATGAACGAGCGGCTATGCGGCGCATGCAGTGCGCTCGTGTACTTACTTACTTACTTGCGGTATAAGGAATCGCGCCTCGAGCTTGCGGCTTTTAAATTCGATGCGGCAACGGGGGGGTATGAGTTATATAATTAAAATGTCATATTTTCCGAAAACGAGCGTCGTCGGGTTTTATTGTTGAAGGGGAGCAATTATCGTTTGATATCGCCTGGTTATATGTCTGCGTGTTGTGGTCTTGGACATCTGCGAGATTTAGAGAAGGAGGCGATCGTTAAAGTTCGAAAATTTAGAGGAATTAAGGAGCCAGATTTCTTGAAATATTACATTAAATATGAATGATATGCAAATGGCTGAATTTACATGATATTAAAGGCCGCCCTCGTTAACGTAAGCCGAGGTATACTGCTATTTTATTGCTAATAATAATCTTCAAGTGATAAAGCGGCAAAGCAGAGAGCCATGAAAAATGTAAACAACGTTAATGTAACAATTAAAACAATTGTAAAACGAATAGAAGGTAGCTATCAACAATTTATGGTTTCTATAGTGAAATGGTTATATAAAGAGTCAAAATATTGTTGCATAAAATGACAGGGAAAAGTTTGCGTATAAGATTACAGTTCATTTATACGTCTTGCATATATCGTATTTCAACTATGAGCGAATGCAAAAGAGCCAATGAAGTGAATCAATAACACCATTAAACTTCGCCGCCACAGGGTACAGTCGTAAATGCAGCTAAATATAAAAATCCGTAATGTCGGGGGCGAACCGAAAAATAATCAATATTTCTCGAAGCAGCTCGTTATTGCTCGTTAAGTATATATATACATCAACTTAAGCACCCCCCACGCACGCGCGCGCGCGTAAAATCGTCGATTTCGAGTACGCCGCGGCAAATTTGCTTATTACAAACAAATAAGTTTCTCGGCACGATAGCCTCGTAAACCGTGGCGGAGCCACGCAGTGAAGTTTCCCTATACACACCCACACACACATGTACTCAGCGGGACGCAAGCACGTCGACGTGGCTAATTCCTCGGCGCGTAACACACACTCACAAACACACATATATATATATAGCCAGCGGGTGAGCTCGTAAAAATTTTTCCGTGCCGCCGCGAATAAATCCAATAACACGCGTCGTCGAGCCACGATAGACGTCCGCACGCATACGTGCGTGAACTCTCTCTTTCTCTCCTATATATCGACGTAGGCATAAAAGAAAACGAAACGTCCGAGTGTATAAGGGGGGATGAGGAGGGAAAAATGGCAATATCAGCGCTCCGATAACATGTTAATCTGCCGTGGCGGCGAGCTTATTCGTCTTCTCGACGCCCCCGCGCGTGAGCGTGCGCTCGCATATACTACGTATACACACAACCCCTGAATGGCTAGCCACGTATGTATACATACAGACGCACATGTATATGTATATACACAGGGGCACGAGGCGGACGTACCGACGTAGAGAAACGGCTGGCGCGCGAGCGTTGCGTATGCGCTGACATGCTTACTGCCTGACTCAGCGCCGAAAACAAATATTGAACTCGCTCTCTCTCTCTCTAGAGGCGTTTCGCATCACTGCTGAGGCTGTATACGCCTACGCCCTCAAGGTCGTGTCTGCACTTCCCCTCCTACCACCTTCTCTCCTATACAGTGGATATCTATATAATAACGTCGGTGCTTTCGCCGTAGAGAGAGAGAGAGGGAGAGACGCGCGCGTACGTTCTCGCGATTAAACAAACAAATAGGTAAGCTAGATGGAAATTCTTGCGATTGAGTAATTGCGCACGTGCGGGTAAATGCCATATATGTGTGTGTGGGTGTATGTGTGTATATACCGTACTGTTGACCGAAGCCGACGGGCTGTTGACTTGGCCGAGAGGGAGAGAGAGAGCTGAGTCGATGGGAGTTCACGCTGAAAGGGGGAATTTCTTTTTTCAAGCTGTATGATGTGTGAACGCGCGAGAGTGTGTGCATATGTGGGTGTGTGAATATGGTTGGCGTCGAAGGAATTAAGTAAGCGTTATTTTATGATGAGCCGATCGTATCGTATGTTTGAAGACTTGAGAGAAAATGATTTTGCCGTGAAGTGAGCTGTTTGAGAGTAATCATAACATAATGGGGATTGCTATTACTGAAATTTTATAAACCCATTTTTCTATAAAGTTATTCATATAAATTTTGGATCGTAACAAAATTAATGCCATGTGATGAAATATTTCACCGCATCAAATTATTACTTAGTATATATACGAAACTAATTATATCCATAATAAGTGTGTCAGTTTACATAATATGAGGTCTAAAAAAAACTGACGACTTTTTAGGTCATCGGCAGACTTGTTACCAGAAATCCGATAGTTTGTACATGGAAATTGCTATTTGCTTTTCTTCCCCCGGGGAAGGCTTCCTAAACAGGCCTATAACGAAAAAGGCGCTAGGAAAACACTGTGGGGTTAAAGAGATATTTTTAGATAATACACGTTTTACTGTCTCGCGAGCGCCTATTGCCTTAACTGGGCTTTGAAAGAGTTTGCTTTCACTTATATACACGTTATGTTTTTCACGAAAATTAATTTATCTTTTTTTTTAATAACTTCCATGTCCATTATATACATAAACTAGCGAAAGACCGTTAATAAAGTGACTTTCTCCTCCATCTGTCACCAATCTTACTGCAACCAAGCCACCTCCCTAATAACTCAAGCACGCTGAAAAGTACATCACAGAGCGCAAAGTGTCCCGAAACTCTTCTTCCCGCTTCTCACTCTCTTTCCGTCTCTTTCGCGCATCTGTTCGAAATCCGCCAAGGCAGCCCCGCGCTCGCGAACAATACGGCAATGCATCTTTCGGCCGGCAATGCGAATAAAACGTCCTTCCCTCCGTTGTCTGACTCCCGTCTCTCATAAGTCGCGGCACTTGGCGAGTGTCGACTCGTCGGCTCGCAGCCTTCTTTATCAACTATTTTCAGTCGGCCGCTCGCACAATGCCCGCACGCGAGATAATTAATAAGTTCCTACCCGAGTCCATAACAATAAATTCCAGCCGGTGCGCAGGAGGAGCAAGCGCGCTACTCAAACTTTTGTGCCGCGTCAGTGATGCGAGATCCGAGATATATAGGTACATCGATGCTCGCTAGCTCGTGCGGACTTTAAATTAAAATCGCCATCGGGCGCAAAACAGCCGTGACGAACGACCTGCTAGCGCACAGTGGCGCTAATTATCCGACTACCACTCTGTTATATACTTCGGCCCGTCTTTCATTTATTTTTTTTAATTGTCCACGCGGCATGCGTTCGCTCGATTTCGAGAGCACACGGACGCGACTATCCCGCGTGCGTATACAAGAGCGACGCGCGAGTCTAGGCCCCGAGACTTATTAATAGCGCGGGGCTAATTTTAAAGAGGCGCGAGTGAGTGAGAGAGAGAGGGAGTGGAGTTGGTCTAGGAATTATATTCTAGCGGCGCGCCGCGACAACAATCGGCTCATCGATCAAGTCGCGCGCGGCTGCCGTCGTTATGCCGTGATTTTACGTAGATTAGCCGCTCGCTCGTCCCTTGTGTGCTCGTTGTACGCGCGGCGATGTGCCCCGGTTACCTCGTGACTCGCCAATGGGATGAGAGGATAGATGTATATAGTGAGAATTTAGTCGTAGGCTTTTTGGGATACGATACAAGGTTCTACGTGTGTGTTTGGGTCGACGAACACAGCGGAAATAAAATGATCGCTATATATACTTATTTATTTATTTATTCTCATTGTATGGACTATTTTACACGTATTCAATACTATTGTATACATCTTATATAAATAACATTATAGGTATTAAAAATTTACGTAAGAGAAAACGTAAGGTGTAATAAAAATTTGAAATCGATATTTCATAGAAAGAGAGAAAGAGGGATGGAAAAGATGTGGAAAAAATGTGCGAAAAACTTTATCTCGGTAGAAAGCATTCAATAAAATGTTTTTTTATTTTTTATGTTACAGGTATGTGTTTTCATGAGCCCCATGAAATCTGACCGAACTTTGAATGTGGATACGTAAGTGTATTGAAAAATTTGTTTTGAATATATCAACTAAACAACAATTTTACTACTCTTACATTTTTATGCTAAAAGTGACGCGATGAATGAAATAGTACAATAAGACAATTATTGTCTCTTACAAATAGTACTATTTTCTTTTAGGGCTGTTTGAGAGCAAGACAATACAATATTTTTGTAATTATTGTCTCGCTGTTGTAGATTCTTGAAAATTTCTCTCTTGTCTAGGTCATTTCAGTCAATATGAAAAGTATTATTCTCTTAAAAATCCTTGATCACATTGGAGTTACGCAGACATGCGACAGTAAGGAAGTCCCTCATTAAAAAAAATCTGAAACCCAAATAGCTGGGGGACACTAGGTCTCACACAAAAAAAGGAGTCCTGTAAACGTGCAACAGTAAATACGTGACATTGTTTAAAAAATTCTTAAACTCAATTAGCTAGGGGATGCAAGGTCCACGTAGAAGAGAAAAACACGCAGACGTGAAATTCTAAGTTTTTAAAATAATTGATTCCTTCATTGTCGCACGTCTATGTAGCTCCCTTTTTGGCGAGGGCCTCGCACCTCAGGGTATTTAGATTTCAGACCTTTTTAAATGATTCACTATTGAACATGTCCCTTAATTTAAAAAACGGTTAAGTTACAAATGTTACTGAATTTTAAAAATAATGGAATGGATTGTAATTTAATATTCAAATTGAATATGGATAACGAAAAACGAGTTAATATACAAGTATCTATATGATAGTTTTTAGTAAATTAATACACATTTAAGTTACGTATGCAAATAAAATTGAAAATACTCTAAATACAGGTTAAGGAAGTTCTAGTGGAACATCCTTAGTCAAAACAACTGCACTTTTTATCTCTTGTTGAATCACTTTATTACAGTTGTTGTTATAAATAAACTCACACCAAATACCAATAATATTTTCATTTTAGATAATTATATTTATTCTAATAGTCTTAAATATCGATATAAAGTTCC
>UXGD01004794.1:0-16063 GCA_900474315.1 Torymus auratus
AACAGATTTGAACAGTTAAAAATAGTTTTAAACAGTTTTAAATAGTTTTGAACAAATAATATTTCCACTAGGGATAGACTTCGCTAACAAACAAATTCACTCCCTTGGAGTATAAACACGTACATGATATGGTATATCGGCGTCTCAATTGAGAGAACCACGGCCACTAAAATACTACTACTACATAGAAGAATAATATTTCATTTTAAATATTTTTTAAAAGATATTTATTGTAACATTAAAATGAAAAAGTATTGATAACTTTGTTTAAAAAACAATAATCGCGAATGTATCGGAGCCAATTATACACATCCCTACACTGAATTTTTTATTATTTAAATTTATTTTCAAGTTTTATAAAATTATTGCGGTTATATCTATACTGTTTGCATGCAATGTTCAAGAAATTGAAAAACCATAACGTAAGATATAGTAAAATGTCAGTAACCGCAAGTACGTAAGTGTGTATATAGGCTCTGCAATTCTTTTAGATATTAATATACAAGAATTCATTTGAATGTAAATATTATTGTTTCACACATGATTTTTTTTAATCCTGCAAGCAGCTCCCGCGGAGGTATATATTATTCGCCAATCACAGCATAATTCGCGTGACGCCACACGTGGAGAATCGTAATGAAATAATGATGCTATAACTGACACTGAAAATCGGGAAAATAACGCTGCATGTTTCTAACGTTTCTCATCTTCTTAATAAAAATGCGGTCAATTAGTTCTTCACTCATAAGACTAGAAAAGACGAATATATACGAACAAGTACTTTTGATATTATAAAAGCCTCATTTTTCGCAGAAAAAGAGAGTCAAACCGCCCACGCGGCGACCTACTTTAAATCGTCCGTGACTGTCATCGACCGGCACCTATCTCATCAATCGCGACGTAGGTACGGCACCTTTACGGCACGGACGCGGTGACTGGTGGGGGCAGACAGTCTCTCTCCGCGCCGCCGGAGAGCAGACAGTGCAGCGCAGACAACAGGCCCTTTGTGTGTTATTTTCCTTGAATTGTCATGTGGTAGTGGTGGTGTGCACGCGCCGCACGACGAGGACGTTCTTCCGGCGCCGACGACGGGGACGAGCAGCACTGGGTCGTTCAGTATCGTACCTACTTACACGGCGCCTGAAACTTGCAAGTAATAGTCGACGGGGTGCATGAGAAATGCACCGCGGCGGCACTCGCTGATAACTGGGACACGTCTTCGGAACGTCCCGTTCTTGATAAAAAAAACTCGTGGAGAGAGCGATAAGAATTTTGGAGCGAGGAGGAAGCCGCGACGAAGATGAGGCTTAAGTCGTGCAGGGTGTTCGTCGCCCTGTTCGAGGTTATCTTGGGTATATCGGCGACGACACACTGGGTAGTCACGGAGAACGGCCGAATCCAATCGATGGTATGTCGATTTTTTCTTTTGTCGTAACTATATCACCGCGCGCGTGTCATTGTCGTGACAATTATCTTCTGTCTTTTTCCCTCTTTGTGCCGATAATTTCGAGGTTAGCTCGCGGCCAGATGCGCGCTCGCACAGTTGTCCCGGGCGTACATATAGGTGGTATTATATATGTATAATACGATACCGTTTAGTGCGATAATTCCGGCGTCGGGATCCAATATCGTACACCGGCCTTGAATTATTGAGCAGCATGGCCGTCGGCTCGACGCTGTTTTTCAGTTTTTGTTCAACCTGTTTGTTCGATTATATTTTAATTGATAGTATTTTTAAATTGTTTTACAATGTACTCCAGTATGCTTTAGAGTATCTTTTCTACTCCTGTGTATTTCTCAAGACCATTGATATTATAGTTTCTCATATTCTTAGTCAACTTTTGAACTAAAATATTGTTTTTATATTACATTTTTTTACTTATAATTATTCAGTTTTACTAGAGTTTAAAAAAAAATTTGTATACTCCCATTTATGTGGAAAATAAAATTGAAATGTTGAATCAATAAATTTGCTGTATACTATTCTGCTTTTAAAAGGTATATTGATTCCATAAATAAATATTCTACATTGATATCTAAAATGTCATAATATAACAAACTAATTAATAAACTACGATATCTGTATTGCATGAAGTATATTCAAAGTAATGATATGGAATTATTTTGGAATTCCTAACATGTTTTATAAACTTCTATAATAAGTTTACATTTAGAATATATTTATAGTATTCTTTAATAAATTTTATTTGATTCCAGCCTGATTCCATCTTTCAAATGCGACGGCCATATGATTTACTTTCATTTATGGAGCAAGGAAATCGTCGTGATTCTGTCAATAAATTATTTGAAAGTATGAGAACAAGAAAAGCTATAATAGATAACCAATTTGACGGCTTGCATTCAGCATCAGATGTAGAAAATGGTTTACATATGACTGATGTTGATTGTTTATTAAGGGAACAATATGATATTGAATTAGATTTTCATACCAGTATTGTGTCGGATGGAGGGTTCAGAGAAGGAGTAACGTAAGAAATCTTTAATTATTTCAAAAATATATGTTTTGTTCCTTTTTTACTTTAATTAATCCTTTATAAATTATACAATCAAAAGGCACAGAGATTTTAATTTAGAAGATATACCAAATGAGGAAAGAAAAAAAATACCAGATTGTAAAAAAACATTTCCATTAGACTTTAGTATGCATACCTTTGAACATCTTAGTGTAAGTTGTAATTCCATTTGAAATTTAAATAATGTTTTCAAAAGTCAATAAAACTATTTCATTTTATGATAATTTACAGGCTATGCGCAACAGAAGAAAATTAACTCAACAGCAAGAAATCGGTCTAATGAAATTGGTTCCTCCAAATATAGATATAAGTTTACTTGGTCATAAGGTTGCTTATGGTCTAATACATAATAGTTCATCGTGGATACATTTAAATTTAGCTAGCATATATTGGAGAATTAAAGGAGATGCTTATAATGCACTTGAGTGTGCACGAAGAGCAATAGTCAAAGCACCAAGGTAAACAACTGATCTACAATTCTTTAAAAATTTATATATTTATTTATTACCAGTAGTAATTATAATTACATTTACATAAGTATCTTTTTATGTTCAGATTTTATTTCAGAATTCAAGTTCGTATTTACCATAGAAATAATTTTTTTACTTTTTTAAAAGTATTAGTTTTTAATGGTGATTAAAATATTATATTGAAAAATTAATTATTTCAAGTTCAGCATCATAATATCAAAAGTTTTATAAATGAAGATTCTAATTTTAATTATTTAACGATTATATTTGTAGACGATACCGAGATATACCACTTTTGACTGCTGGAGGGATTCTTCATGCCGCCAATCAATCTGCAGATGCAGCAATAATTTTACATACAGCAATTGAACATGCACCCAATCAGAGTGGAAATCACTTAGCTTTGGCTAATGTTTATGCCTATTTAGGAGAATACAATAAATCAATTGAATACTATGATAATTCTTTGAAAATAGATCCAAAATTGGATGTTTCTCGAAGTGCAAAACATAGCATCCTTTGTAACTTGAAATTAGAAAGTTCCTTGAGTGCTCTGCATCAGTAAGCAATATACAGAATTATTAATATTCAATGTTAATTCAAATAATTCAATAATCTAATTATGTATATGTATTGTTCATTTTAGACAACTGCTTGACATTTTAACAGAACTTCGTGCCTACCACACTGAGCAAACAGAATTATTAAATTATCAAGAGAAAATATTGTGGGAAGATATTAAACAAATACCTTTCCTTACTTCTCAAGATGGAATTCATGATGATAGTTTGAATTCTATCTTAACAAGTCGTGGACAATCTTGTATGCAAAGAGGTGGAGATGATTCAATACTTTCCTGTGATATTATGTCTGAAAGGCAAATGTTAGCGCAAAAATTACAAATTGATTTTGGGGTCAGTTTACAAGTTTTGAAGAATGTTGAAAATCAAGCTAAAGAAATTCGTGAAAGAATGACAAAGTCAAAAATTACTAGTGGTATGTGAAAATATGCTTTTTTCTAATTTATTAGAAACATATTTGACTGAACCAATTTTTACATTTTAATCATTTTATTCATAGAAAATTTGGATCATTTTACTCATACCCCAGATTACTCTAAATTTTCGACTGTTTTTATGGAACCAACTGGTAGACCAAAATATCATAATCTTGAAATAAAGGAATCGACTGAACAATTTGAGAAGTCAGATTGGCCAACTGAATCTTACTGTGAAAGTTTAATGCCCTTTGTTATAGATGTGAAACAATATGTGCCTGTGTACTTACCACCTGAGAATAAAGGCTATGTGTGAGTATTTTTTCATTAATTATAATAAAGGATTGCAAAATTATAAAGATTAGTTGATATCTACATACATACGTTTATGTTAATTGATCTGTTACCTTAACTGATTCATAAAAGTTCATTGTAAAAACACATAACATAATTTTGATACTTATGAATTACGTTTTAGAAATGAAGAGAGAAATATTGAATAAACTATTATAGAAAATTGGTATTATTATTTTAGGACATATTTATTTGTAAGTGAATTGATTGGTATTGATCCTGATAAAGAACATCCATTACCATGGTATCCTCCAGTTTGCCAGACTCCAAAAACATTTAAACTAAAGTATATCCCACCAGAATTAGTGAAAGCGACAACAGGGTATAATTTACCTGATTCAAGTCTTACACCACTCTTCAGTGCTTTAGTTGAACATGCTGAAATTTCCGAAATTGGACAACGCATTTTAACAGCAACTAATTCTGTATGTAAACACATTAAAGTATTGTTCAAGAAATGTCTTTTTAGTATCGTTTCTCGATTATTTATAAAACTTAATTATAATACTAAATTCGTATTGCTATTAGTTGCTATTGATAGCTATTAAAATTCCTATCTAAATTGCTAGTCTTAATGAATTATAAAAGTAGCGTTTTATTTTAGATGTATTTGATACTTTTCAGAAATTCGCTATTATCACAATTTTTTAAATTTTATATTAATCATTAATATTGAATATTAACATTAAAAGCGGTTAATTAAAATTAATTTTTTTTTCTCAGAAAGTAGCATCTCCGTGGGTATTGTCAATGCTCGCTTCATTGCACTGGCGGGTTGTTGGGAAGCCTCGTAATGCACTAGATTGTCTTCAGCTTGCACTCGATTCTGTACCTCCTAAATTTAGAGATGTCCCTCTCATCAGCATTGCTTCAATTAGTCATAAATTTAGTTTGATTGACAACGCATTATCGGTGACAGAGGAAGCATTTAGAATCAATTCTGTTGAAGTAAGTTGAATGATTTTATTAATAATTGTTGACAAATATAGAATAGATGAATGTAATAAATCAATTCAATTATTAATTATTATGGAAAAATATTATGGAAAATAAATTTAAATTTAAATTAATATCTTAAAATGATTAGATAGTTAGTATAAGTTCTTAAATGTAAGATTAAAGTTTAAAAAGTCGTTATTATTTAAAAGAGAAAGTTTAAAATAAATTTTGTCTAATGATAGAGTTAATGGTGATAGCAATAATAAAATTGAATAATACCATTGAGAAATACAATCTGTCTTTGCAGTTTAATCTAAAAATACTCCTTAAATCACCTAATAAAAACTTTTTTAATTGATTGCAGCCAATGACAAATTTCTTGTATGGAACATTACTCCATATAAAAGGAAATTACTCTGGTGCAATACACCATTTGAAGCAGACACTTCGAGTAGAGCCACACGCAATGGATGGTCGAGCTATGACAATGCTACAAACTATAGCATGTCAGGAAAGGTTTAGTACCACTCGACCAGGTGAATATAGAGATATTTTCTGACACCTGTACGTCCGTCACATGTCTTTTCCAGCATCTCTGTGTTAATAATAAACCCACGTGTGAAAGAGTTCCAAGTTTTTACATGTTTCTTTTACACGCAAAAAATTATAGGTTGTTTATATTCTTGATCTTTTAAATATTATATAAGTATGTGTTATGTACCATTACCTGCCTTATTTATCTCTTGTATGCGTGTAAAACGTGTAATTTTTATTTTGTAAGAATTTCCCTATATTTATTTCTTACATGCAACCAAATAATGTTCACGTTTTTGCAAATGCACTATTGGCTCTGATGATTCGGATTTTTCTGAGAGTCAAATTGAAATTATCAATGGAAAGCACATACGTATTTCTGTTATAGGATCAGAAACTGGTGATACTACTACATGGTGTATTGGAATTGCAAATTTACCAGATAAATTTAATGGTTATAATTCACGAGAGGATGAAAGTATAATGTGTGATAGTGATGGTAAGAATTGCAAGCATGTACAATGTTTTGCAGTAAATACAGATACTGATTTATTAACTGGCGTCTGATTAGCAGTTTTAATATTTTTGTCTCAAGTATTTGTGTATTGACCAAAGTTTATACTAAATCACTTTATGTATAAGGTTGTAGAGGATTGGGTATTTATTCAGACAAATTTTAAATTTATATGAAGTACCTAATTAATAGGTAATAAAAATTAATGAATTTTTGAATCTAAATGCATTCAAAATATGTGCTTTTAACGTTCACTAGCTTTATAACTGTTATTTTAAATATTGATATTGACTATTTCCGTTTTATGAAAAATTTATTTTTACAAGACTTATTCAAGTATGTTAAGTTCTTTGAATAATACCCTATCCTGATTTCGTGTGATCATTCCAATAAAGGTATAATGTAATTGAAAATGTTTGTCATCAATGAATGCCATCAAATTTTATTTTGTGTACTGAATCGCATATTTATGAATAGATAATGGTATGCTAATAAACGCTTACATTGAAGTGTGTTTTACTATTAGTAACATATAATTATTGTTTGATCACTAAATATGTCATTGCGGTTGTATTGCGTAAATTGCTTAAACTGTTAATTATTTTTTAAGGCGCACGTACTATGTACGAATGTACAAAGTCTTTTTGTATTTTAACAAAATGTAAAATCGACGTGTTTCTAAAATATCTTATTTAAATACTTTCTTTAATATTCCTTGAGTAATCCATACCAGACTGGGATTTTTAATTTAAAATAGTATACAGTTATACATTTAATATTTTTATTTAATAAAAAATTTATTATATTATCATATTTACTTTGTTTTGTTTTTTTTAATCAATTTCCTGTTAATAAGTATTACAACTTTTATTTTGTTAGATAAAGTCAGTAACAATTACAAATTTTTATAATTACTTACATATATTATAATAATAATACATATAATTGGAAATCAATCCTCATATTCTAAAAAAGTTTATACTTACCACCAACTGTAAAAAACATTCCACGATTTTGAATTTTGGAAATCTCCATACATTTTATCTTTTATTACTGTTTTTCGCTTACATTACTTTTTTTTAACTTCAGTAAATCAAATAGATTTATTGTTCGTTTACATTTTATATAAGTTTTTGTAGATACAAAATATTACATTTTAATCATTCATATACTAGGTGTTCGAAGTTATCGACTTTTTCGATTATATTCTGATGTTTCAATGATTTGATTCTTATTAAAATATAAAAAAAAAATTGTGATCATTTCACGAAAATTCTTAAAAATTATTATTACTTTAGAGTAGAGAATTTAATTTAAAATGAAATTGCAAAAAACATTTTTTTCAAGATTATGCATAAATTAATTCAAGTGTCTAAATTTTGATATAATAAAATTGTAGCATCTTGAAAAAACTATTAAAAACAAATTCCTTATATATTTTCTTACATATAAAAACAAATTGAGGATCAACGTCGTACATCAATACTTAAATCTGTAAATCGAGTACATTAAATAATCTATGCCCTTATTCAAAGCTTACAAGTATATCCAAGTTATATTTTTCGCAAACAAGAAAAAACTTTCTTATTACCTACAATATTTCGCTGTTCGTGTACATACATATCAACTTCATATAATACAATCGCTTCGCTCATCATCACATCTCTTTTGGATCAAACCACCACGTCTAAATACACAACGAGAGCGAACGATTTTTCCATTCCGCGCATCGCCCCGCGAAACCGTAGCAACGCTGTTCCTGACGCTCCGTATAGCTATGTACCTATAATACCTTCTCTTAACGAGCTTCGCGCGCTTAGAGCCAAAAGGAAAAGCAGAAGAAAACCTCGCGAGCGCTTGCAAATCGAATAAGCCTCGCGCTCTCGTCAACGAGAGCAAAAAAGCAGCCTCTATACGTACACATATTCGTCGATACTTGTATATAGGATACATATATATGCGCGCGAGGGTCGAGCGAAAGAAACGAAGAGACATGTACTACGCGCACGATCTCCGGTTTCCGTAAGCGATACGAGGCGCGTGTTGCGGTAGGTCTTCTCGCGCGCGTTATAGAGAGTCACTGTACACACAGGTGTAGGTGTACAGCCTATATGTGTATGTATAGAGGCGGCGTTTATTTCCTTTCCGGGTTTTCGAGCGCAGAGTGTATGGAGAGAGGCGGCGTATTACTCGTGTTTCCTTCGTTGAATTTTAAGCTGTATCATGGAAGCCCCATCATAGCCGCTGTCACACGCACAAGAGTCTTATGTCTAATCTTGTGCAGTGGCCAGCAGCTGCACTGGGGTCCATTACCGTTGATTCATATATCGTTGCTCTGCCGCTTCGATTCTTATCAATCTCTTGATTTTCTTCAGTCTTGTGTAGCTATCAGTTTTGCACATTTTGTCGTTTCAGCCGCTGTCATAGTGTCTTCGAAGTACCGAAGTATAAAGGTTGGCCCGTGTCGTCGGCTTGACCTGGAAATTTGATTATAATACGTCATATAGATTAGAAATAATAAATTGCATGCATGCACAAAACATAAGGTTACAGTGATTGGGAAAGTTACAATTGATAAGCATATGAAAGGTACAGAAATAGGAACTTAACAATTATTGACGAGTCCAATAAAATTTATTAGATTCTAGTTAATTACCATTTTGCCCATGTTTAAAGAGTCAAGTGTTTAATAAAAAATTCTATCTATACATAGTAGGATTAAATAGGATTTAGTAAATTTTTTCTGTATAGTAGGATTACATAGGATTTAGTAAATTTGTTCGGTAATGTTGAAATTAAAGTTTTAAAAATTTTCTATAAGAATTAATTTACAATATCTATAAAATAAAAGAGAAAAAGTTAACTTTCGGAGCACCTCTATATCTAGATCTTTGACACATCATTATTATTCAGCAAGGTTTATTTTCCAAGGGTATGAATTTCTGTATAATTATAAACTTCAGTTGCAATGAACCAAATTAGTAAATTCAAGTAAATTCAATCGATATTTCGATATTCTATTTTAAACCCACATTTTAGCAATTATACGTTTCATCAGGCATTTCAACTATTTTGATTCAGTAAATTGTAAATTCAGTACTAGATAACTTTTGTTCAATTCATAACATATATATACGATCTTAAGAAAAAAAAGTCCGCATGTTTCCCTAAATCATTCAAAATTTATCAATTATAAAAATTATTCCCGCTCAATAAGTTACAACAACACCCATCGAACCGAACCATCCTCCACGATGTCCTACAAAGATCCCACAATTCTTCCTCTCACCCCATACTCAACTATTTACCGGGAATCGAGCGTTTAAAAGCCTCCCATCGCGCGCCACATTGCAAGTGCGAAATTAAACGAGTCCACCGTGCGCAGCCTTGATGTAGGTACGGCTCGGTTGAATAATTCAGGCTCCTCGCACGGAGCAAAAGGAGGACTCCGTCGTTCGATGACCGCGGCGAGTGTGTAAAGACGCCGCCGCGCAAAGTCGATATGCTCGCCCCCGCCTATTAAAAGTCTATATGCAGTCGCGTTGATATGCGCGGAGGAGTAGATTCGCGTTGACTTTGGAGAACTGTTTGTTGGTTGGTGGGTTGGTTGGGGAAGATCGGAAAGGGGTTGAGGTAGATGACATGCGTTTTTGCAGTGTAGTGTAGGGTTGGGTTTGATAAAGATGTAGATATTGGGGATGATTGTTTTGGTTGCCAATTTGAGTGGTTTTACATTTTTTTATGAAGGTAATTTGTGATGCTTGGTAATTGTAATTGAATTAACGACTTGTACGGTGAAATAGGTAATAAGATTACAGAACTAATGATATTTCAAAAGAGAGATATGGTTTGGGAAATTCAGTCTTAACGTAATTGTCATCCACTTTGTTTTAAGCGTTACCTCGTAGACTCGGTAACTTTTAATTATTCACTCGCCATACGACGTACCAGTTTCAATACAGAAGTAATCAATACTGAATAGTTTCACACTGCTCCGAATTGCAATTTATTAACTTCCATGCAGGGTTTACGTAACTGGAAGACAATTATCTTTTTATTCGATTACATATTAGAGTAGCATTTGTATTTCATTCTACGTACGTTCATATGTGTGTGCTCTTAGCACTTGTCTCGTGCAATTGAATTAAACATAATATCGGATGTCGAGGAATTAGCCTACTTCAAAATATGGTGATAATGTATCTTTGTATTTAAAAGTAAGGGGTAAAGAATCGATATCGTATACTTGATAATTCAGGATTTTTCATCATCATTTTATTCATATGATTATTAGGACTTACTATTATATCAACGCGTGCTTTTGATTGAAAAGTAGATGTAAATATTTTAGTATTTTCAAGTATCCAAAAAATATCCGTATATTTAGATTAAAAATATCATAAATGATGTGCAGTCAATTTATTTGATACAAACAGATGAGGAAAAAAAATTTTCTACATAATGTATTTATTAAAATATTATATACTTAATAAGATTATAACGTGAAGGTAAATTTTCAGTAAACACTTTCAATTAATATTACGAAAATATAACTACAAAATCAAGTGCAACCTTAAAAAAAAAAAGAAAAAAAAGAGCAACAGCACACTTATATTTACTGAAATTGGTTTATTTTCTTATAGACTCAGGAACCCTATATCTTATAAGAATTTTTTTAACTACTCATTATTTATAACACATCAATACCGTTATACTAAATGAAAAATTCATTGTATGATAAATCATTACAATATAATAAGATATAATATTAAGCTTTTTGTGCAAAACACGAGACTTTTACATATTATAAAAATCCAAATAAATGTTGGGATATCCACACAAAGCTAAACGTGCATTTATATGGTACCATGCTTTGATTAAATTTTTAGGAATTTAGCTACGAAAATATAACTTCAAAAATTATGAATTTTCAAACTCTTTTATTGCTCTCAATAGTTAAGTAATATAGAGATATTTTCAGAACTGTTTGTTTGCTTGAAATAACAGTGAGATTACTTTGTATGTAAAGGGATTGGGAAAAGTTAACATATGTCATATATTGAATATCTTCTTCTATCTACATAGATCTAGCATTTGCTAAATTTACCGTTGAGTTATTTCTTTCTTAATTGGTCGATACAAAGTGGCTGATACAATTTTAAGTCAATATTACCGTGTGTATTAATACCGTGCGTTCTACTTTGTTTGCATGGCAATTAGTACATGTGTTATTTCTGTAAACTAGCAAGATTATTGGTACCCGGATAGATATTTATATATACATATATTTGGTTCTTAAACTCATTATATTTACAATCTCGAAATAAATATTTTATTACCACCACCAAATGAAGTACTTCATCATGAAATTATATGCTGACATTTTTATAAATCAGTAAATATATAAATAAATATTAAATAATAAATTATAAAATTTTAATAGTTTCCAGTAGTTTTTTAAACTTTATTACTGCCTATAAATATCGATCTATACAAGTTTAAGATATAGCTAATTATTTACTGCAGAATTATGCGTACTCTTTATTTTTAAACATTTATAAACAGCAGAAACACTTATAAACAATACGTTTTCATTGAACTAATAATACCTATTCAAGTAAATAAATAAGTACTGGTATATTACGCGTATCAAGTAGAATAACGTAATGACGGATTTATCAACATATTGTATTCACTTTTGTCAAACAACCTTCCATTTCTTTCAGTATTTGCCAAAGAACAAAATGAACTTTTTACTTTCAAAATTCTACGATCTAAGTACAAGTAATTAGTACCAATTTCAAAGATATTTCTTTCTCTATTTTTTATTTACTCATAACTAACATATCATCTTCTAAACAAACTTCACTACACCACCCCTAAAACACCTCACCCGCATCTCAAAATACCATCATATCATAGCTACGAGATCGTCGGGACAGCGATACCATATTATAGACCATCACGAGTAGCATCCGCGTCGCGCGCGACGGCCGGAGATCTCGCGCGCGTCACGTGTACAGCCTACACTTATTCGCTAAAGAAAAATATCCATCGCGGCTCTAGGTAGAGCCGAATGCAAAATTCATCGACTTCGATCTACTCTAGCTTTTGCGATAGGCATGCGAGCGTAGGTAAATAAGTTTCGAGCCCGAGACATACACACCGATCGCCTACTTCTATAGCGTTGTGGGCTTCGAAGTATCATGTATGAGATAAGCAATAAGTTGATCAGTGAGAAGCGCGGTGATGTTAATGGAAAGGGTTATAAGAATAATACATAGCTGTGGGTGTTTTGTCGGTTGACTTTTTTCAATTTTACTTGAGGTTCTGAAAGTTCTATTGAAAGCTGTTTTTATAATTGAAGCGATATAGAAACTTTGATTTCAAGGAGCTTGAGGGTACATTAATTCTTTAAAAATAAGTTTTAAGGCAAAGATATAAGTGTTTTACTACGAAGGTTCGTAATTAGAATAGCTTTGAAAAGTTAAAGGGTATAAAAATTATGAATTTAATAGATAATTGTAGACGTTGTATGAAAATGAAAAAAAAAAAAAAAAAAAAAAATTTTACAGTAAGTTTGTCATTGCAATGAGAAATTTTGCTTTATAGTATTTCTCAGATATCACATCAAACGGCGGTACATTAGAATTTCTACCTTGATTTTGGCGAACTCATCATTCGACCGATCGATTTTCAGACTCATATTCATATCAAGGTCATTATTAAATTGATGTAACAGCCAATGTTTCGTAATATAACCATGAAATCAAATTACAAACATTTTATTAAAAATACAAAAATTAATTTTGAATACATTTATATAATTTTGTTTATTATAATTATAAATAAAATAATCGAATCGTTTAGGGCATTTAAATTTTGTAGGTCAATGTCATAAGGTATATATATCTATATAATTTCGCTCAAGGAGTAGATAAGCTTAAACCGTGATCTAAAAAATATAAAGAATATACTGCTAAAAGCGTTACTTATTTATACACTGAGCGAAAAATTATTTATTAAAAATTACTATAATACATAGTAACGTCGATACATAATACACTTGCAATATCAAAATAATTACTATGTACATAGCAATTTTTACTATAAAACATAGTAATTATTTTGATATTACAATTATGTCTCAACGTATTATAGTAATTATTAATAGATCATTTTTCTCAGTGATATGCAACTACGTACAGCTAATAATTATAGAAAGAAAAATCTAATAGTTAAGTATAGTTTAACACTCACCCCAGAATGACAATTGTTTGACTTTCTCTAAATAATTAACTAGTCGTTGAATGTTGTCAATGCAAATTATTGCATCGAAACATTGCACGTAAAATAGTAAATATAAATTATGGTGTACAGGAATAATTTGTGTAATGATCCATGTTTCGTCTGAACTACTAACGTCTATTCTACTTAATCTTCACCGTTTAACGTACCGAACATTCGACCTCATAACAAAAAATAGGACAGTATATAACATAATTTGCTGCCACACATTACCAACTTAAAGATTCTCTCTATCGATTTCACCGACACTCATCAACACAATCCAATCCCACAGCTCAAAACAACCACGAAACTATAAAAATTCACCTCCAACCCTCGTCTTATCTCACCTCTTTTCTCTCCGACCCTCAAGTTCACGCTGCCTACACAACCTACCTCTATCTACATATACAATCATTCGCGCGTGCTTTCGTGACTCGCTCGCGCGTCATCCCCCGGATTTCGATGTAATAGGCGCAACTGCTGCTGCACCCACCGGCGATCGATGTCCTCCCGCACTAGCACACACACGACGATGACGTCCGCCGGCGGATTCCTCCAAGACACGCGGGGGATTCTCTCTCTTTCTCTCGAGGCGCGCGTGAATCTTTGATGAGACTATAGTTGAGAACCGTGCATTATGGATGATCAGCGCGCGCGTGCGATGAAGAAGCTCGAGTTACTGGGGCATGGGTGGCTTTTTTTTCTTCATTTTTGTTGCGGTTGCTCGTCGTGATTGAAACGTGGTCGGGTGTGATAAAGAGGAATTTTAAAAACTTACGAGGTTGACATGAAATTCGCTGGTGATAGTTGATAATGAAGAATCGTGGGATAATAAAATATAAAGAGTTATAGTTACCGGTGCTCCGATTGAATTTTTACGCACTATCATAACGAAGCAGATTCCCGGTAGCGAGAGTTTAACCTACTACGCGAATAAATTTCAATGGACGGAAAGATACAACGTACTTGGTTCACGACCGTCGCATCCTCGTGCACACATTAGCCAGTGACAAAATTAAGCGTAAATCTCCGCGTCCACTGGCCGAGCACAGCACACAGCACAGAATCGATCCGCCCTCTCGTAAACATAGAGAATCCTCGAACGCTGCACTTAATTTCGTCACTGACTGCTCAGTCCTCTCTCTCTCTCTCTTTTTCTCCTACACGTTTGCGCACTTTTGCGAGACCAATAACGACACGCTCTCTCTCTCTGTATGTGTAATAATGAATGTATAATATGTGTATGGGGGTGAAAAAGGAATAGGGGAGGGGGGTGAGTGGTAGGTACGAAGTCGTCGCACTTATTTCGTCGGCGTACGGAGCACTATTGCCGGCGCCCCGATGGCCGCCTGCGGCTTTATATACCCGGACGGGCCCACGTGGTCGGCGCTAATCCGCCGGCCAATGGCGCGAGGCCGCGAGCGGCAATCCAATAGCGCGCCCCCGTCAGCGCCCGACTCGACCCCCCGCGGATACCCGCCCTTTCTCACGTGCAAGGGAAGAGAGTGAGTGTGTGTGGGTGTGATGATGGCAAGCCCTGCAGTATACCGTAGCGATGGATGGATTTTTTGACGAGGTATGGGTGCAGTGAATGTGAGGATTGGAGTGTAAAAAAAGATTTTTTGAGATAGAAAAAATGTTGAGGGTTTTTGTGGGGCATGTGATGTGCTACTTAAGTTATCATGGCCATGGGATTAATTCGTTTGGAATTTATTCAAATGGTTGTTAAGTTTATGAAAAAAAATTAGTGGTTATACTTTTGATTTAATTTATTATAATATTGTTTATTATTTTATTAATATTTAGGATATAATATTGGTAGATAGATTAATTGGTATATGAATAGGATATAAATAAGTAGGTAGATTTTTATAAGAGTCAGTATATATATTACAACGCAAACGTTTTATAAATTATATAACAATTCCTATGCTGACAGGAAAACGTACGGTACAAATAACTATTGACATAGTAAATAAAAATCTTCATTTTACAGTGTTTTTCGAAAACCTACATTATAATATTTAAAAGATAACCGTAAGATTTTAGTTATGAATGTGATTTATTATGGTAAGTCTCTAATATTTAAATAAACGAGATGTTCCAATAATTTTCACAAAATAATTTCTGGTATTTGTAATCTCATTTATAAATAAGGTGAAAGATATGTCATTGTATACTATTTTTCAACGGGTACTATATTTTAGATTTATGCCATTTTATACTATTGTACTTATATAGAGTAAGCGTTACAAAAGTTTTCTCTGGGTGTAGCTAGAATTTTATAAAAATAATTCAATCACGGAGAGAAAAAAACTAGTAAAAATTACCAAACTGTTAAGTAACCCTGAGATAGACTTGAAAATCCAAAATTTTTACCAAACTTTTTGGCAATTTTTATTAAAAATTTTGTAAAATTTACAAAAATTTT
>UXGD01004795.1:0-16057 GCA_900474315.1 Torymus auratus
CATGGTAACATCGATCACTAATATTTTTGTCGAGGCAACACAATGGAGTCTATTATGTGTACTGTTTATACTCAAACAATAAATGCCATAATTTAAATCCAAGCAATGTTCGTTTTTAACCATAAATTATAAGTTAACTAAAAAAAAAAATAGCTAGCTTCTGCTTAAAATTTTTATACCAGGAAGATACATCGGAATAGAATATTATCAATCGATACACACACTTTAATCGCCACCACCAAAGTCTCCGGTTCCATTAACGTTTATAAATAATCCATTCACGATGTAACGCATACCTACGCATACACCAATATAATAATTAAAACCACCGTGTCATTGAAAAAAAAGAAGGACCCCTTATACATACATAATACACAATCATCATAATTATTACCCCAAACCGAGCTCCCATCGATTACTAATTCACCAACAACAACAACAACAACCCTCACCCTCCACCCCTATATATACTGCATCTTCTCTCTCTCTCACTGATAAGCTTTCCTCTTTCCTCTATATAACTCCCGCGCCGGGGGGTCACGTGGACCGCGGCGACGTCTCTCTCTCCCTCCCTCCTCTATACATCTAACGTCGCCTAGCCGCCGCTGCGCGCGCGCGCGAGCGCTCAGTGCTCAGCGAGCCTCGTCGGCGCTCGGTTCGTCCTCGCATTATACAACCGCGAGTGTTGTACATATACCTATATAACGTTTATACGTGCGTGTATTATCATCACCACCACGTGCGTGGCGTGCGTGGACACTGTATATCGTGTGTATTATTGTACCGGACACAACCGGCGGTCGTCGTCGAGAGTTGACGTAAGTGTGTTATAGTATAATAATATGAATGAAGTATTATATATTGTGATGATGGCTGGAGCGGAGATGTTGTGATGTGATGTATAGAGTGCGGAGATATAGGTGGCACGCGTCGTAGTTATAAGGTATAATGTTATAACGTTATTGTTGTTATATTATATAGATGAAATCGAGTTATAGCGGAGAGAGAGATAGATAGTGCGCGCGCGCGCGGTTCCAGTGACATAACCGGCTAAAAATAGAGAGGAAAGCCGTCGCGTGCGGAAAAGAAGAGGTGATGCGTGTGATATATCGAGAAAAAGAAAATGTCTATACGAATAATAATAACGTTGGTTATCTCGAGCTCTGATTTTCAATCTATATAAACTCCTTATCGTATATACATTGGTTCCTCGAGATATCAATAAAATAAACAATTTAGTGTCGATGCAAAGTTCAGCATAATATCGAACAGAATGCGCGCGCGCGCGGCCGGAACGCCGTCAGCGTGTATCAATCAGCTGATAACCCGCAACACATCACGACATCACGATCGTGTCTTCTCTCTCTGTCTCTCGTAACTAGACCAATATATACCCTACACTATGCGTCGTATCTATGTCACGCACGTCGCTGCTGCTACAGACACACACACTTATCCGAGAAAAGAGCGGTTAATTATTCCGGCCGAAGAGATGACATAATTCCAATGATCTCGGGGACCGGCGCAATTTACGCTTACTTAACGACACGCCGACTTACCTTTTTCTCTCTCTCTCACTTGCGGGCTCGCGTAATAACGAGCCGCGGTTAGCTAATTGTAGACACACACGGTGGTGGTGGTAGGTTCTGCGAACGATAATTAGGTGCACTGGATGATTTTTTTCTTTCTTTCTTTTTATTGGACGCGGGAGGGAAGTGTGTGTGCGGATCAACAAGTGGGCGAGAGAGGATATGACCCTCCGAGGTCGCGCAGCGAACAGCTGACGATGTGTATATACCTGTGTTTGGTAGCTATAGGTGCTATCTTTGTAATTGGAGGATATGTTTCACGGAGGCGCAATTAGTTCGTTAGCGTGGGTGTGTTTTGAGAGAAAATTTTCTCGCGCGTTCGTTATATGTGCATGCGCGCGTTGTTGAGGAAAAAAGAATGCTGCGCGGTCGTAGGAATGGCAATTACGGGAGGAAAAGTTTTCTAGCTAATAGGAAGTAGATTTATTCTTAAATTGGTTTCTGCTTTTTTGCTGTAAAAAAAAAGAAATATATATCAGAAACGTTATCAGTGTGTCGCTTAATTGTCGCTGTATTTCGAAATTAAGGTTATTAAATTAGATAAAAGCTCGGCCGATTAGAAAACGCTTATTCCACATTTTATAAAGTAATAATGTCACGGTAGTTAAGTATATTTCTGTATGAGTAATAAAAAATAGCGATACAGAGTCGGTGCGCGCATAGGAAATTATTGTGGAGCGAATAATACAAATTAATTTTGATTAAATAATAATAAAAAAATGAATAAGAATCGCGCGACATAAACGTATCATGGTAACTTTAATTCCCTGGAAATGAATAATAATAACGCTTGGATGGAAATAAATTATTGTTTAATCATAATTTTATCGGCGAAAACGTCGTTTCTTTTTGGGAATTTCCGCTTTTTTTAATGATTGCAGCCAGTAAATTTATCTAATTATATACAAAAGGTTTGGAATATTTTGGATTCTCGGAATTGTTATTTTAATGTAGTTGCAGGCTATTTATAAACTAAATGATTCCAATAAGCCATTATTCGGTTAACTTGAATTATATACGTGACAGTAACACAAGCTCTAACATGAGGTCAGTTATTATACGGCCGAGTTGTGGAAATGTATAGTTATCTATAGTAAATTCCGCTGTAAACTGTTATTATAAAGTACACACACAGAATCCACATTATTAGTCGACATATACCTCTGAAATAATCTTCAGATTTCCATGGTAAAATAACGCTTCTTCATCTAATGTTTTACAATTGAAAACAATTATATTATAAAACTACTACACTAATTAGTTTATAAAAATCGATAAATAAAACAATTCCTCAAATCCATCCTATACAAAATACAAGCTTATCATTCAAGTATAAATCATCTACCCCTCGCCACTCGAAAAACCCTCTCAAATCCAAATCACCATCCCCTTCATTCTAAAACCTCCCACACACACGTGCTCTCCTACCATTACGAGCCTAATGCTACCGTACGCGCGTATTCCATTCGAGCTCTGCACGTGTAGTAATTCGCGATAAATCAGGCTTTTCATTGCTCTTAGAATCAATTATCGATAGCGGGACGAGGAGGAGGAGAAAAGAGCGTTTTAGGGCCCCCGCGAGGCTCTTTTATCGACCCCGGCCGAATTAGATTTCGCGAATTTAACGAGAGGTGGACAATGCGTCATTATAGGCGCGCGTTGAGTATATATACGTGTAGCACCCGGCGATATAAATGCATGTGTGTGTTGTGGGGGTTTATCGGGTCTGATGGCAATCTCGTGTGTCGTGTATAATAAGGTGGCTTTAATGCCGAGCTAATGAAAAGATTGCGGGGTTTGGTGGCCGAACATGTAAACATTGATTAAAAAAATTCAAAACGATGGTAGTGCGGGTTGTGTGAATGTAGTTGACGGGTTATAGGTTCGCTGTGTGGTTAAGAGGCCCCGAATTTACGGGTAATTAATAAGTCTTTGGGTATATCATCATTGACAAGTAAGAGATTCTTAGCGTGTATGTACTTTACGTTATAATAAGCGTAATTATAATTAAATGATAGAATAAATTCCATTAATTGCCTAATAAATAGCTAGTTTTCACCAATAATCGTCAAGAACTAGACAATTTTCTTGGTCATTTCTATATTCCATCGATAAAACGATTATTTTTCTATCATATTCACAATCAATAAATAGAATAAGTTTTTTCCCAGATTTACTGAAATTTACAAGTTTAATTGAATCGACAACAATTTCAGTTATGAATATAA
Source organism: Torymus auratus (assembly GCA_900474315.1). NCBI lineage: Eukaryota > Metazoa > Arthropoda > Insecta > Hymenoptera > Torymidae > Torymus > Torymus auratus. The sequence continues at coordinate 3,818 of UXGD01004795.1, forward strand.
GGTAACAGTAAAAATGCTGTCGGTTCAATGGAATTTCTGTTCTCAAGCAACAAAAATTTGGTTGATGCAACCGGAATTCCGTTAATTCAATAACATTTATGTTGAAACAACCAAACTTTTCGTTGCGCCAATAGAAATTCCATTGATTCAACTACATTTTCCTGTTAAATATACGTATAACTGAAATTGCTGTTGATTCAATTAAATTGCTTTTTTTTCAGTTTAGAAATTGGCTAGTAAGACGCTTGCTATTATGGTGAGTATAGTGAGAGAGAGAATCAAACGGAAAAATCATTGTTTGCCCTAAAACAGTGCTATAAACAAATAATTCGTGTTTACATTTTCGTTATCTATCTTGTTTTAATATTTATTTTTAAATACATAAAATCAGATTACAGATAAATAATTTAGTAAAAACATTTTAAGATTACGCTATCTCCAATAAACAGAATATATGAATATATAACCGAAAAAATCGTTCCAGAAATCAGCCATTCATTAAGTTCCTGGCCATTTTTCTATCGAGAAAATTTCTACAAAATCAAAGCCAGGCATAGTCTCGTCTACACAGCTGCCCCCTTATCCATAGCTAATTTGCCGAAATTTTACACATACACTTACCCACAATTACCACACAACCGGTCTCATTATTATATACGCTTCACTGCCTGATAGCGAAAACCCTCACACACGGAGATACAATACACATTAACGCAAGAAAGCTCACGCGCTCGCGTCCGCAATCTCCAATCCCAAATGACATTGATAAATCGCGTCGTGTATGTTCTCCTTTGTCAAATACCCCGTGGGAGATAAATATCATCGGCATCATCACACACGGAAAAAAATCGAGTTCCATATTCCGAATAATGCGAAAACTTATTGTGCGTGCTAATGAAACGATCCACGTTTGCGGCAATAAACCAGGATTTCTTTTATTTTCGTCATCAGTTTAGACTCGCTCGCTCGCGCTCTTATCGCCTCGAGAAATAATGAGTTTTGCAATTATAACCGATCGTATCGAGCAAGCGTTGTGTATTGTATGCGCTTGATGTTCGTGTAAAAATGAAATTGCGCGGATGTTAGAGGCAGAAATTGACTGTGGCTAATCTTCGGGTTTAGTATAAAACTTATGCACCGCGCAGTGTGTATATACGTAATTATATATTCTCGTATAATGGATTGGAATTAATGAAACATTGTTATTTTCTTTTTTTCATTAACGGTCGTGTCATCGCGAGTAAATCTATATCAAACACGAAGATATACTTGTTTAAACACGCGTTAGGTGGATACTTAAAGTATATATTTTTGTTCAAAAATTATACACGACCATCGTCACGCATCAAAACCTCTACTTCTCAGAAAATTGTTTTCCTCCTCCGCACACCCCCCGCTTAATAAACTGACAGACACAGCCCCCGCTGACACGCGGCCAAGCGACGACGATGACGCACCGCCTGTCCTCTCCTTGAGCTATAACTCTTATACGTTATATTATTATTTTCTCTCAGGGCGGCAGCAGCATCTTCTGCGCGTCTTTTTAATCCGACCGGACGGGCGTTTAATCGGCCGTGATATTACACTACCCCACGCGAGGATATATATATATATATAATTGAGGTTGCCTGGGGGTCGTTCGCGTAATAAGTGTGTGTAGATGTATATATTATGTATACCTTCGTTGATTGAAATTGGAAAAAGCGCGAGTTTTTCTTACGATTATATTTCCGCTATGATTTGGGAGGAAGTTTATTTTTGCCATTGGAAACAGGAGATAATTGCTAATACTGCCTCGACGGCCGAAGGATTATACCTTGATCATTTTCTTCTTTTCCAATCGTGCACCAATACATTCTATACCCTGCATCTCTCTGTTACAAACAACAGAGAATCTCGAAATCATTATTGATTGAAAACTAAAAGTTCAATTAAAACCCCCCGGCAATGAAATATGCATAATAATCACAGTTCCGAGATTCGCTGCATCTACATTTGTAATTCTGCCAAACCAACGTGTACATACACATACATACCCGTTACACCGCGTTTCATAACGTCTGCAGTGCCGCGCCGATTCATAATTAAATTCCGCTCGCTCGCGCGCGTATTGTCTCTTCTGTCTCTCCTGAAATTACACGCTTTTTTAATACCCACGGTAAAAGGCTTCCTATGTATATGTACAGATACCGGACAAAAGTTCAAATTGAAGTTAAATAGCGTGACTGTCGTATGTATGTTCGCTGTTCGCTCGGTTGAATATTATATATACGTGCGTATTACACGCGGCTGCGTTATTAATATTAATAACAAAGGTTTTAGCGAGGAAAAATGTTTGTGATGGATTTGCAGCGATCAGGTGTGGATATAATATGTAAAAATGAATGTTTGACACGATATATAGCGCGTGCAGCGCGAGGCGATGCACGAAGGGAGATAAGTTTTTATACAAATCGCCGTCGTTTATTTTAAAAATCGGTTTACAGATAAGACAAAACACGGTGATAATGACTTTTGTATACGGTTTATTGGGGTACTAGCTCTGACGTGCATGCTTTTGGCAGCGCGCTTTTTGTATAGAAGAAAACAACATCGCGGTATATATAATGGTTCGTTTAAAAAGTAAATAGGGTACACTGTCAGTCTGGGCGCCGTTAAAATGATTAAGTATATGAGGAAACGGATGATAAAAATAACAAACAATTTTCGCTAGAAAACAGTAAAACGATGCAACTAACACTGAATTTTTGCAGGTCGCTAACTCGGTAACTCAGCGCTGCCGTCGTCGTCGACATTGTATATACAAAAGTACTGCGCTAACGCGATGTAAAGGAGCCTGGAAGGACTGTTGCGAAGGACTCCCGACATCGCGAGGCTGTCCGAGGTAATATGAAAATTCTTCTTCTTCTTTTTTTCTTCGAAATATACTGATTTTACCGGCATTTTTATTACTACGCTTGAAATACATATACTGATGCGGAAAAATTCCCGAGGGAAGGGAAGACCTGGCGACCGTTCCACAGTAAAAATTTTCATAAAATATGGTAATATTTGCAAAACTGTTGGAATTTTTTTTTTCTTTTATTGAAACGCTTTTCTCTCTCAGCGCGAGAGAACTTTAACTTTGTCGTGGCACTTTAACTTTTCACATCAGATGTATAAAAGTTATACTGCGCCATATAGATCAAATCTAGCAGAAGTATATATATACAGTAAAAAAAAGACTTTGAAAATCTCGCTTAATTGCGACTTTATCAACGACATCTCTCGTAAAGCTTATAAACTCGTCGCGTAGGCGGAGGGAAGCGTAGCATTAGTTAGGTTTCATTTCGCAGCGAGTTTTTTATAGTTCAATCTTAATTCAGTCGGGGTAGAGCGTGTGTTTTGCAAAATGAAGTGCTCGTCGCGCGCGTGTAGCTCGTAAAGCCGCATTTAGTGCCTAAATAATGCCGCAGGTGATATATATTTAACTGTTATATACCTTTTCGCGCGAAAGGCGCCGGTTAATATATTTAATTTTAATTGAAAGTTATAGAAATTTTATTTACTCGCGCGTACAGGGTTGATTTCAAACGCTAGTCGACACCTCTATACGCTCGAGTGCTTGAGGTGTGCCGATATTTGCCTTCTTAAAAAAGTGATGAGCAGCCATGTTGAAGCACCTAAAAAGGCTTGATTTTAATTGGTTTATATTTATAGAATAGGCGCGAAGATTTGCTTTATAAATTGTTTGAATTTTTAAAAATAAAATTGATTTTTAGATTTAAAAAACTATAACTAGATCAAAATAATATCGAAATATTTATTTTAAAATGAGAAAAACAAGCTGATTGGTCCAAACGAAATCCACAAAGTTTGGAATTATGAAATATTTAAACTAAAAATATAGTAGTATAGTGACTTAAAATTTGCTTTTGTATGGTAAAAAAAAGTATTAAAATTTTATCTGTAGTTAACAATGAAGGACTATGAATACTGTTCTATGATATTTGTATTTTATGAATAAAATAAAATAAATACAATCCAAGTTTCAATAAAAAACATTGGACAAATTTGCGGATGTTAAAAAGTAAAATAAATTTTAAATTCATAATATTTCGATATTAATTATAGGTATAATCAAGATTAATGAAGAGCGCGCCTAGTGCATAAAAAAAAATCGTAATTATATTTAGCGAAACGCCTGATGACAATAAACCTTTTTCGTTCCCAAACGTATATAACCACTAATTCTCTCTACTTTCGTCGGTCCGCTGTAATGTTAACGCCTCAATAACCGGCTCGTAAAAATCCCAAAGCGCGAATTACGATCCATATATATACCTACCTGGCCACCCCGCGTTCACTCACTTTCTTTTCACTTTCGGCGCGAGAACGCGAACGACCGTGAAATCGGGAAAATTTCGACGGCGCCATTGTCACGGCCGAGCGGGGATGGCTTTTCTACTATTCGTGAAAAAAAAGAAAGAATGCTGCGGGCGGAGGTTGACCTGGTTTCGTGGCGGGTCTTGGCGACGAGGATGCGGTGATGATGATGATGATGATGAGGTTGATGATAGGTTTCGTGGAGGAAGGGCTGTTGTTCAGGGTCGGGTTAGTGTTAATCAACGAGAGAAAAATTTTTTTTTACTGTTTTCTGTAGAAGCTTTGGGATTTTGTCATTTTTACTTGTTGAACAGTAATTTTTATGCCTGCTGAAACGAAATATCACAGTATCAGTAAAATATGCTATACGAAAACCGTAAAAATTATGTTTAAAGGTAAAATTTATTACGAAAATCATAAAAACTACTATTTAAAATGTAAAAATAAAAAATATGACGAGTGCGAGTCAGAGTTACTGCAGAAAGAAGTAAAGTTTACACAAAAATTTTTCTCCATTAAGTTGATTAAAAGCACAGTTTAATTAATTATATTATCTTGTGAAGATCCAACGTTAGTACCAAACTAATCACACTACAAATATATCAAATAAACAATAAATTTAAGTTTAAAAAAAATGTTTAATTTTCGTATGTTATTTTCCTGCCATAATTGTATAGTGCAGGTGATTCAGTGCTGTTTAGACAGTAATTGTCAAACGCGAATTAAGGTTAAGATCATTTTGTTAATCTAATCTCCCTAATATGAACTTTTTTCTTTTCACGAGAGAAAATTTATTTGACAATCGCTCTATAAATTATATTATTCCCGGCGATTAGCGCGCACTCTTTTTCCTCATCTTCCATTAAACAGTTGAACTATTTTCCCCTCTTCCATATAATTAAAAATACTTACGAATCTTTAAAATTCGAACATACATTTAAAACGGCTTCTCTCCACAGTCTTAAATCACCCGTGCACTCAATACGGACGTACAGCGCGTCGCATTGAAGTCCGCGTTAATTATTACCGACCTTTTTTTCTTCACTCCGTACGTCTAAAGAGAGTCCGGCTGAATTATCGCAAGCTGTAAAAGGTGCCACAAGAAGTTTTTATCGGCGACGCTAATTTTTACCATAATTCATCGCCCCGCGTTGAAACTCGCACTCGCCACGCTGCAGTCGATAATTTTTCCAGCGACAATTTTGATTTGAGACACTTTTTGCCGCACTACAGCACACATTTCTTGCTTCGGCCGCGCGAAGGCGGAGTTACAAACGTCCTTTTTTTTTTCTTTGATATAGACGGGTGGAAAAACGCCAAAGCGTTGTTGTTATGCAGTTAGACTAACGGTTCAAGATTTTCAGTTTCTCGGGTATATAGTAGGCTAACCGCTTTATGAGATAATTGCACGGCCCTGTGTTCTACGAACGATATCGTAAGTGCGATTTTTGTGTAGAGAGGCTGGGATGATTGAGCCGTTTCGTATTAGGATGGTGTGAATACAAACAAAACGTCGCGGTTGGAATCAGGGTAATCAAAATACAATTTGGGCTCGGAAAAACGAAAGTCACTTCATGATGAGCTAGAATCTAGATGACTTTGTAATGGACTTTTTCAGTTGTATATATCGGGGAATTTAGGCGGCTTAAGTGATTATTATGTTTTCTAAATGTCTCTTTTTTCTTTCCTTCTGTTTTAAAACGTCCAAAAAGCTTTGTACATCCGTGTGCTCGGCAATTTGTACTGTTGATTCACTTTGTCTAATCTGATACAGATTACACGTGTTTTGATAAGCTTCCAAAGTATATACGACGTAAAAAACGAATGAAATGATTGTTGGAAAACTGATTGCTAATCACATACATGTATGTATAATTTTGTATAAAAACTTAATTCCATTGATTACACAAAAAAAAATTCTTATACAAATGATTAAACTTTATTGCCACTTTAGTACAATCGACTACAGTAAAACATTTCCCGCGCATTGACAAACGAAAATACCTCGGAAAACCTACACACACGAAAATATATCCCTGCACGATTTTTTGTCGCGATCAGTTCAGCTCCCCCCAATTAAAAAGAAAACTTCGCCTCTTTCGAACGGCGCTCACTAACCGCAACCAACCCACCGCCCGAGAAATTCGAAAAATGCAGTAGCACAGCACTACACACACACACCTGTTCTATTCGCCGCCTGCGCACCTCGACCTCTCTCGTCTATACATATACCTACAAATCGTCGGCTGTTATTTCGCAAACGTCTCTCTCTCTCTCCCTCTCTCAAGAAAGAAATAGACACGTAAAAATAACGACTCGCTCGCTCGGTGATTTCCTCGGCAACGCGCGACAGGTTTTCCGAAGGAAAGCGAAACCGGACCTCTCTTTTTTTTTATCGTCCGTCTGGAATATTTGAATAATCCACACGGCGCTTGCTGTGGTTCATATAGACATAGTTTATGCGGTCGGTGTAACTTTCTCCGTGGATGATGGGGAGGAAGAGCCGGTGTGGGAGTTTTTCGCGCGCGGATGAATTAATATTGTTGATATAGTGGGTTCGGTACGAAAGTTGACGTATAGTGTATTAGAGAATGATGGGTAGCGAAGATGCTGAGTGATAATTTTGTTTACGTGTGTATATATTAAACGATCACGTGGGTGATTGAATTTTAGATTCTCTCCGTATTAACATACCCGCGAAACAGTAATGTAATGTAAATTATTCAATATGAGCTGCTTACGATTTGCCGGCGACTAGTAATGGCTTTGAAATAATTTACGCCCCGGATTCTCGATTAACGCGTATTATACAGTTTTCAGAAAATGTATAATTGCTCTAGAGTACAGTTTTCATTCTTTATAATCCATAGAATGTCCTATTACTTTCAGCGCGTTTATTATTCAAGGATATACCTATGCGAAATTAAAGTGCATAAGTCAAACTTGCTCGCGCGACACACACTCTACTATAGAATACCTTTAAAAACTTGATTTTCTCATTTATTCATAGTCACTGACCTAGAACAACTATACATTTATATTATCTCATAAAATACGGTACCAACAAACTACCAAGACCAAACTTTTCTCCATATACTACGCGCGAATCTTCCGAAATAATATAATTTTCGGAAAACTCGTACCAAGTTCACTCCAACCGCACGGCGCGCATTACGAAAAACTTTTCCGCGCGTTCTGGAAATCCCGAAAAATTACCCAACCGATCTCTGTATTAAATAACCGATCTGGCGATGTCAGTGGCCTCCGTAAAAGTGGATTACCAGCTCGCCGGGCCGCGCTTTTTTCTCTCTCTCTCTCCTCCGCACGCGCGTGTAGCCGTGAAATTAAGCGTAATAGAGAAAACGCGGGAGTGAGAGACGGTTCCGTGAGAACGCCGAGCGTTGATTCACACTCTTTGTCTCTCTTTCTCTAGTATAAAAACGCGAACGCGCGCGTGTATATATATCTATACTTATACTACAGAGAGACTTTTTACGTTGGGGTAGAGCAGCACGCGAGTGTGAAATCGCGCGCAGCGATTTCGTGTTGTTATAGTACTGCGGAAGATGTGGAGCGAGGATTTTTTTCAATCTCTGATGTGTAGGGTTGACGTCTGTGTGTATATACACACTGTGTCACTGGCGCAATAACAGCTGTGTTCGGTAATTTTGATGTAATTGTTCGTGTATAGTGTTTATAGCTTTTGAATTTCGTTAATGTAGATGTGGCGGTTAGTGGAGCATATAAATAGACCGCCTCGTGCGTACGCAAGCTTTTAATCTCGTTCGTGATGCGATGTCTCGGCCGGATATATCTCGTCTGCGACTTGAAAATTAGATTAAAAATGTATTTTCGTACACGTTAGATATATAACATATAGATTACATAATATTATGTTCAATATAAATATACCTTAATTACATACATCGCAGTTAACCAAGTGTAAACCGATACCGCAGCCATCATATTATCACCCAATTATCCATGTATATAATTATGATTATATCGATTATGGATTATACAGGCGCTAAGCCTCCGCTTATAATCAAGAGAAAATCAAAGCCCCACGGTCATGTTTGAAAGTAGCAAGTAGAGCATCACCTCACAACAATAACGAAGCGAAATCGGCATCATCTCGTCTGAAAAGCGTGGCGAACGTGACCAGCCCCCAACGTAGCGCCCGCGATAAACCCACATGATTTATACACACTCGCACCCAGCTAATATTGTTATCGAACTCTCGAGCGTCACCTGAAATATAAAGTGCATGGCGCAATAGTGTGTCGTGCGTGCGTATATATATCTAAACGTTGTTTAATAACGATGTAATTGGCAAAACAAGCCACGTAGTGTGTGTGCGCGGTATAGCATTGTTTCTCAATTCCAGAGACAGCCGCGTGACGTCACAATGCGGTGCCCGCGCGAGTTCGCGTAATTTAATTGATGAGAGTAGGTAGGTGTCGCTATACGTCGAGGTGGAAGTGAGAGAAGCAGCTTGGGGGGTGAGAAATACTATGTTGCGTTAGAGGGGAACGAGTAGGTTGAAAGTTTAATAGATTTTTTCTTTTTGTGATGTGTGAAATGAGAGCTGATGAGAAGTAAAGTTGGTTTGTTGGTATATACTTTATCGCGAACGATGTTTCAATATACACTCGATTAAAAAACATTGCTTGGCTGAATAATTGAATATAACTTCGAATTCAATTTTACAAAAGTTTTTTTTTTATAAAAAGAGAGAGAGAGAGCAAAAGTTCGAGCGAGCAACCATCATCCTTCGTTATAAATTTTCTCTCCAAGCTGCATTGTTCGACATCACCCAGCTTTTTCTTTTATTTTCAAACAAGTCTCGTTATAAACTTCAGCCATCAAAGTTCCCCCCCTCTCTATACCAAAAAAAGAAGAGAAGACCGTCGCTGCGTCGAGCAATTTATTCTTCTCCAGCACTATACCGATGCCAATGAAATTCAAGTTATTAAAAGCGCGCGTCTACACTGTGATTTAAAATACACGAGTCGTCGTCATATCTCACTTGCGAGCGCGGCTAATTGTTTATTTCTCCGCAATGAGATAGAGACCTACGGGGCAGTCATTCGATCTCGATTATAACCTTTATCGGTTTATCGTCGCGATTATATTGCTATATGTGTGGGTTCTCGGTAAAACAATCAGTGTATGGATGTATAAACGTGTTTTTCAATAACCATTTATCACATATATAAAGGTTACAGGAATCGCCGTCCAAGGATATATAATTCCTGGTTGTTTAAGATTATCGCTTGATTACGAGAAATACCTATCAACGTCCAAAACGCAAACGCTTATACACTACTATACGCCACTAAAACCCGACACCGCGCACAGGCTGCGCTTTCTCCTGTTGCGCGGCAAGCGTTTCATTCATGCGCGCGTGCGTGCGGGTTCGGTCGTGTTTACGTTCGGCGATTCGATTCAAGGTTGAGGAGGAGAACCGCATTTATAGCGGCTGCTCGCCCGTATATATATGTATAGTATGCGAGCACACGTGACGTCTGTGTTTGGGTTTGGTGTGATACAGGTCGCGGATGAAATTTGAGCGTGGGAGAGATTGATTATTTATTGGTTGGTTATGTTCTTATGCGATGTGCAGCGTTCGTTTTTTTTCTATGTACGTTTACGTTGATTATTTTGTTGGTTCGTCGTAATGGATGTGTAGACAGGTTTCTGTGGCTCGTGGCCGTAACCAGTGTACTAAAAAACGGCAGCTATTTTCTTTTTCCTTCTGTGAATGCGTTGGGACAAAATTGTAAAAAAGACTATTTTCGCACTTGTATCGAACATAACTAAATAACCATTTTCAAAATTCTATATAATATCCCGCGGTTGCTATAAAATATAGTAATTTATCTTCCACGTCGTTGATCGTGTCTACTGATCTTTTGCTGTAGCGGCGATCGATGTGCATTTGTCGGCTTCCATGATGAATATTTTCGTACCTATCTTTGCGTTTAAAATTGAAACAGAAAGTTCGGATCCCTCTTAAGCAAACCTTTACTAATTACTAATCCAACCTTTCTGTAATCTCAACTAATGTTCCTCATCCCTCGGAATCTCTTGGTTCCCTCGTACAACACCTCCGGGACGGAGTCAGCGAAGCCAACCCCCTCCTTTAGGGATGCGAATGACCTCACTGACTGCTCCGACAGTTTCACTCAGCGGTGACGCGCATGCGCCCCGCACAAAGTTAGTTGATGACTGTATGAAAAAGGTAGACTGAAACATAGACTGTATGAAGAGAGAGAGAGAGAGAGAGAGAGAGAGAGAGAGAGAGAGAGAGAGAGAGAGAGAGAGAGTCATGGGAGAGTGTGGCAAACTCCCATGTCCGCCATTAATAGAAGTTTTTGATTGGCTGTTGAGAATGCCCACGTGACCACGTCTACCTAATTTACATTACTTCTCCTATAAATTGCGGTACCAATCAGCGAAGAGTGAGCCCATCTGCCACACTGTTTCCTTGACCCTCTGTAGAAAAAGGGAGCGCGCAGCACCCTCAGGTCGATGCCAAACAAAAGAAGAAGAAGGAGAAAGTGCGGAGAGTCAAAATTTTGACACAACCCCAAAATATTCTGCTCCAAAATACGACCTGAATCTTCTTCGCTTGGGTGAAGGAGAAAGTTTAAAGCACAGGAGTACCTACCAAAAGGAATGGGAAAGCGACGCATGCGCGCTAGACCACCACTATACTTTAGAATCTTTTGGGCGTCAGTCCAGTCCGTTTACTACCCTAACTCGGAGGACTACTAGTCATTCTCAGTTTGCATTCCAGGCCAAATGGTTTGTGTCAAAGTTTTGACTCTACGCACTTTCTGTTCCAATTTTCAAGGCGTAAAGATTCAAAAATACGTATCATGGACATTTCTACATCGAGCGCTGCTATTACAGCAACAAATCAGTTGACAATCAACGACTTGGATGACGACAGTTTAGGTATGATATTCAACAAGTTGCCCTTCACCGACAGGACGCGCATCGAAAGCGTCTGCCACCGTTGGTATGTCGTCTGCAACGCCAACTGGTACAGGTATTCCAACCATTGCACAATCAACGAGGACCTACTATCTTCGCATCAAAGCGGCACCAAAAGCTTAAAACTACTGGAGAAGATTTTGCAGCGAACAGGCCCGTACCTCAAGGAGATCACCATTCAGCGGAATAATATGGACCTTTGCCGGAGATTTCCGAAGGGAATGATTGATTGGTTCACTGTACTCTGCCCTAAGCTGAAACGATTGAGCACCGGGTACTTAAATTTTAATGAAGAGGACTGGTTGGCTTGCTTCAACCTCGAGGCGTTAAGTTATACAATTCTCGAGGAGCGGCATCAGAAAGACTGGTTGGGTATACTATTCCACAACAACAAACGACTGCACCAGTTAGAGATTTTTCAAAATTCCTTCGTGACGGCCAAGGACTTCGATCATCTCGACCCTGGTCAGCTGGAGTACTTGCGTTTAGAAGACTGTATACGATTCAAATTCACCGACGAATTAGCCGATAAACTCGCCGAGTCGCTAGTCACACTAAAGTGTATAAATATGGAGTACGGCCCTGCAGCATCGAAACTCCAGCACTTGAGCAAGCTGACAAATTTGCGAACTCTAGTCCTACAAGATGGTAGTATGGAACGGCTCGAGGCCAAGTTCATAGCCGATATTGCAAAATATTATCGGAAACTTGAGTGTCTCCACTTGATAATTTTTACAAAGCACGCATGTGAGCAAAATGATGTCTTTGCGCCGCTCTTTGACCTGCCTTACCTGAAAAGGCTCGTTATAATAGTAGACGAAAATAATGTACCTTCTGAAAATCAGCGCGATAGGTTGCTCCAAAGAGCAGCCC